>OY744612.1:4530583-4550583 GCA_963556255.1 Allolobophora icterica | reverse complement strand
GGGGCTAAAAATTTTTGTTAAATAATAAAAAGTATAATAGGACTACTCATAAACACGTGTAATAATAATAATACTACTAATAATAATAGTCATCATATGATGATAATAATAAAAATAATAAAACTAATAATAATAATAATAATAATTTCTGTCTCCGGACAATTTTTTTTATCACCTGAGGGATCGTATCTACCTTTGGTAAAGAAAAAAAATAATAATAAAAAAGACTATCCTGAGGGATTACATGTACCTCAGGTATAAATAATAATAATGACAACAACAGTAATGATAATTAAGAACCTGATGGATCAATCCGGATCATATCTACCTCAGGTGTAAATAATAATAATAACAACAATAATATTGATAATAATACAATTTTTGCAGTTATACACAAGTATCAGCAACAACTGCAATGACTAAAACAATAAAAGCAGACAATTTCTTAATTACAATGAAAATCAGAACCCGAGCTCTTCACACAGCCTACAGTAAGCAGTTGAAGCAGCCGAATCAATCATTCGGAATAGCAGAGGCAAGTAATTAATTAGGTGAGTTAATTAAATGAGTTGATTAAGTTAATTAGGTGAGTTAATAAGGTTAATTAGGCGAGTTAATAAAGTTAATTACGTGGGGTAATTAAGTTAATTAAGTGAGCCAAATCCACTTACGAATACATCGCCTGTTCTGCTGTCCGAGGCAAGGCCGTGACTCAAAGGTAGCCCCTTCACATCTATCACAGGCTGAAAGAATCAACACAACAATACAACAAAACATAAATCAAGTAAACGTGAAACGTAAGCATACAGGTTTTTCTGTAGTTATTGCGCTTGGCGTTGACACTGCTCATATTTACATGAATTCATCAGGTGAAATCCTTCACCACCACTTCCAATTTGAAGTGTAATTTAGTACTACTTGTGTATAGTGTAACAAGAATACTTGTAAAATATGTAATAGGACTACTAAAAAACAATTGCAACTTAGGTTTACTCATAAAAGTATAATAAGACTGCCTGTAACAACAGAGTCTGGTTTAAGAAAGGCTCATAGACACAAATGTCTGGCAAAGATGTGTGTTGCGTGGAATAATCAGTGTCTGACTGTGCTTTGTTGTTAATTAGCATTCCGGCCACATTACAGTCTCTCGTTAGCAGACATAAAGCTCTTAAGTGTCTAACAAAGCATCCTTAAATTCGGTGCATATCCAAGAGTATGGAAGATATTAGGAAATGAGGAATTTAAGATAAACTGAAAGATCCAGTCAGATGTCTAAGGCATAAAACAGCAGACAGAATGAATAGCGAAAGGTTTCGTGATGGTGTGGGTCTACGGAAGGAATCCGGAGGAAATGGATTGGTTAGACTTGAAGAGAAGAGGAGACTCGCTCGTAAAAACTACTTTGAAAGATTGTGGAAAAGTAATCAGAAGAAGCGGTGATATGACTGATGTGAACTTGTTCCTTTGCGTGCAATTCAAATATGCAGCATTGTAATTGCAATTGCAATTTATATAGCACCGTTTCAAGAGAGACTCACCAGAGGCGCTCATACCTTTTCAGTGGTTGTGTTCTTTTAACTATGGAATCTGCATATACTTTTTACAAGCACCTGTAAACTGTTCTTTATCACAGGAGTTGGGCTGGGAGCGCCTCTGGGTAGTTGTCTTGGAGGGGTGCTATGTAAGTCTTCTGAATGAATGTGGAACTAAGGAAAGATTGGTATGTATGAGACTGTAACACGCAGGTGAGGTGTAACTGATACTGGAGTCAAGTAATGTATATGCACTTAAGATTCACCTTTAGAGTCAGTAAGAAGGGCGTGATGTTTAATTAATCGTTGATTATGACGATAATGAAAAGGATGATGAAGATGTTGCTGTAGATGATGCTGATGATGATGATCTTGATGTTTTTGTAGTTGTTGTTGATTGTGATGATGATGTTAATGACAAAAATATGATGACTATGGTGAAAAGGATGATAATGATGATCATGATTATAATGATGATGTATCATCATCATAATGTCGATGACAATGTTGAAAATTATGACTATGGTAAAAAGAATGATGGTAATGATGATGATTATGATGATGAAGTATCGTCATCATAACGTTGATGACGATGATGTTGACGATGAAACTGATGACTATGGTAAAAAGGATGATGATGACGATGATCATGATGATGATGATGATGTATCACTATTATAATGTGGATGATGATAGTGATAACGATGACTACGATGATCATGGTGTTGATGAAAACAATCAGTAAACACTTCCTTGTAGAGAAACACTTTCCCACTGCAGTGCAAGAAAGAAACCTTAATAAAAAATAAGTAATCGGTCTTGAAAATGTCATCTAAAGGGATAATGTCTATAAAGATGATTTGGGGTTACATACGTATGAAGATGTCTAAGATGAAGATCAAGATGTCGCCAGGAAATTTCAGCATGATTGTTATGAACGTCAGACAGTCAATTAGCCGTCAACTAGGCAAAGGGTCTCGGAAACAACAGAACTGAGCCGGGAAGAAAAAGCCATGACTGCTGGACCTAATAAGAAAAGCCATAAATGCACACAGCACACAGCCAATGTGTAGGCAGATCGAGAGAGGTTGACACACAGGCAGGAAGTGGGACTGAGGCTGACAGGAAGTGGGACCGAGGCTGACAGAAAGCGGGACTGAGGCTGACAAGTGAACGGAGACGGCAAGATTGAGGGTTAAGATGTTTCTCTTAGAAAATCCCACACAGTCTAATCTCAGGAATTATTAAATGCCTCTGATTGGATTATAGGGCATCGACTGGGCACCGACGAATCTACGCACAGACAGACAGACAGACGGACGGACGGACGGACGGACATACATAACAGACGGACGGACAGAGACAGGCAGATACGGCACACAAGCATACGAACATATGCACAGATAGAGAAGCAGAGAGAATTAAGGAGATGGCATATTATGGGACGCAACAACGTGAAGTCAACGAGGCAAGAAGAAAATCAGACAGACAGACAGACAGACAGACAGACAGACAGACAGACAGACAGACAGACAGACAGACAGACAGACAGACAGACAGACAGACAGACAGACAGACAGACAGACAGACAGACAGACAGACAGACAGACAGACAGAGCGAGAGAGATGCACACACACCTTGAGAGGCGGCAAGTGATAGAGACAGAAAGAGAGATATAATAAACGATAGAGACAGACAGGCAGACAGACAAAGATGGAGGGAAGGGATAGACAGACAGATGGACAGACAGACATACATAACAGACAAACAGGCCGACAGACGAAAGACAGACAAACATGACAGACAGACAAACAGGAAAACACGCAGACAGACAGATAAACAGACAGAGACAGACAGACAGACAGACAGACAGACAGAGAAGCAATTCAGACGCTGTGCGAACTACCTTGGCATATCCTGTCGCTGAGAGAAGAGCATGGAACTTGTTCGAAGTGTTCCTTGAGGCATTCCGTGCTGCATGCTGAAACAGATTGATCGAAGGCCGTGACACAAACATTTAACTCCTCATTTATTCTGTCCACTACAAACTACAGTCACAATCACTCATCTGCAACAGAGTTATGGATTATCAGATGCAAGCAAATGTTTTAATAACATTCTTTTTATTGCACAGAATTATATAATGAACTGAGACTGAGACAGAGAGAGACAACCAGAGACAGAGAGAGAGAGAGAGACAACCAGAGAGAGACAACCAGAGACAGAGAGAGACAACCAGAGGCAGAGAGAGACAACCAGAGACAGAGACACAACCAGAGAGACAACCAGAGACAGAGAGAGACAACCAGAGACAACCGGAGGCAGAGAGAGACAACCAAAGACAGAGAGACAGCCAGAGACAGAGAGAGAGACAACCAGAGACAGAGACAACCAGAGGCAGAGACACAACCAGAGAGACAACCAGAGACAGAGACAGACAACCAGAGACAGAGAGAGACAACCGGAGGCAGAGAGAGACAACCAAAGACAGCGAGAAACAACCAGAGAGACACCCAGAGACAGAGAGAGAGACAACCAGAGGCAGAGACAACCAGAGGCAGAGAGAGACAGCCAGAGACAGAGAGAGAGACAACCAGAGACAGAGAGAGAGACAACCAGAGACAGAGAGAGACAGCCAGAGACAGAGAGAGAGACAACCCGAGACAACCAGAGACAGAGAGAGACAACCGGAGGCAGAGAGAGAGAGACAACCAAAGACAGAGAGAGAGACAACCAGAGACAGAGAGAGACAACCAGAGACAGAGAGAGACAACCGGAGGCAGAGAGAGAGAGACAACCAAAGACAGAGAGAGACAACCAGAGATACACCCAGAGACAGAGACAACCAGAGGCAGAGAGAGACAACCAGAGACAGAGAGAGACAGCCAGAGACAATCAGAGACAGACAGAGAGACAGCCAGAGACAGACAGAGACAACCAGAGACGACAGACAACCAGAGACAGACAGACATAATAAGAGATAGAGAAAGAGAGACAGATAGACATGCAGACAGGGAGGGAGGGAGGAAAGGGAGAGAATAAGACAGACAGACAGACAGACAGACAGACAGACAGACAGACAGACAGACAGACAGACAGACAGACAGACAGACAGACAAACAAACAACAGACAAACAAACAAACAGAGACAGACAGACACAGATAGACAAACAGGCAGACAGACAGACAAATAAACAAACAAACAGAGACAGGCAAGCAGACAGGCAAGCAGACAGACACAGAAAAACAGACATGACAGACAGACAGACAGACAGACAGAGACAGACAGACAGACAGACAGACAGACAGACAGACAGACAGACAGACAGACAGACAGGTGTTTATTTTATGTAGTCTGTCTATCTGACAAACTACATAAAATGAACGCCTATCTTTTGCTTGTAGAGACCGCATTACCCAACATGACTATCGATGTTGGCAAAGACAATAACGAGTAGTTTTCTCATTTTTCATCGTGTTTCGTGACGATGATTTTATCATTCAATCTATGGAGTAAGATGAATCCGAGCTTTTGTTCGCTCATAAAACAACACCCAAAGTCAGATGGCCTACCAGTGCAATGGCATCCGTCATTTGTAATGGCTAACAATTCTGAGTGACCATCGTTAAGGACGTGACAATGGCATTCCCACCGTGATCCCAGCAATGGCAAAGCTTTAAAACTCGAATAACAACATCGGGAGATTTTTTCATCTGAACGAAGATGCAATCTTTGTGGAGAAATAAATTCGCAGACGATCGGAAAACGGTTGGAAGACAATTAATTCGAAATCTCTTGCAACGATGACTTTCATAACTTGCACAGAAACAATTACATGTGAAATTACCTACGCCTGTTGCAATTTAGATCTTCAAGATTTGTATAGTAATTAATAATTTTCTTCGTTGCTTACTATATCAGGACATTTGCATGAACCCTTGTTTAAGGTCCCACATGAGAAGCTCTCTCATTAGCAGCATGAACCTTGAAAGCAGCTGCATTCTGCATTGCAAGGTAAGAAGAAGAAGAGCAGCCCCTTAAGCCACTAGCCCTGAGGCAGCTTTGGGTATGAGTGTTAGCGACTTCATTTTCTTAGCCTCGGCATATGAGGGTGGGTGGCCAGTCCTCTCTCTCGCCGTCTCATCTTCCCATCGACAGTGTATGCTCAATGCACTCATTATAGCTGAGTTGGCTAGGGCGCACAGATGGAGCAGAAATCTCGAACCAAATTTCTGCCCTGGTGGGGATTTGAAACCCCGACCTCTAATTTGACAGTCCAGCACGCTAACCACTACCTCCTATTGAAGCAATCCAATCACCCACTATGTATTTTTCATTCATCACTGTATAGTGTATACCATTGCTTACTTCACTAAAACAACTAATATATTTGCCCAAAATTATTCATACAACTGTAATTAATACTACAATTCTCAAATTTTCAAGTTTATGCTGATTGCATGAGAACAGTTTGATCTCAATTAATAAATTAATATAATTCCCTGTGAAAAAGTCACACATTTACTGTGGCAATCATAATTGAAATTATTATTATCATTACTATTATTGTTCTTCTTCTTCTTAATATTGTTATTATTATTATTATTACCGGTATGCAATTATTGTGTGCCACCAAAGCTCACCTTCTAATGACCAAGCATCAATCGATGGCACTGAGCAAAGAACTGGCTCAAGGTCCCTACAGGGTAACCGTCTCAGGAGAGGAAGCCCTAACCCAGCGGTTCTTAAAGTGGTGGTCCACGGACCGACACCGTTTCATGGACCGGTGACCAGAGCTCCACGGACCGGCGCTGGTCCGTGGAGCTCTGGTCCATGAAACTTTGGTCCATGAAACAGGTCCTTAAAAATTCATAATTTTCAACTTCTTCGCGAAAATGCATAATCAACGGTTTAAATTGGCAGCAGTAACAAAAATATAGTTGTTATAAACAGTGACAATGTTATATGAAATCTAATTTTTAATACAACATGTCAAACATGTAAGATGATGTTGAAAAGCACTGGTCCGCGAAATGGCTGGTAAAGCACTTACCGGTCCGCAGCATTCGAAAGTTTAAGAAACACTGCTCTAACCCATAGTCCTAGTGTTACAAGGTGAGACTCTAACCAATTGGTTACCAAACGCCACAGTGTAACATTAAAGTCTCAGCTGACACTAGAAACTGGGCTCGACTGAATTAGTTGGATAAGATGAATCAGCCATGGAAACAGTATTTGTCTGTCGTCATACATGTTCATTCGTGACAAATTCATTATTAGTTTTCCTAGGGTCCACCTGTCTCCTCTCCAGTCAGTTCTCAATGCTGCCGCCAGACTGATTGCTCGTCTTCCTACATTTTCCCACATCTCCTCGTCTATGGCCAATCAACTCCACTGGCTCCCTCTACTAACATGCATTCAATTTACATCTACGTGCAACCATACTTTCTGGATCTCTTCCTCCATCTCCGTTCTCAAAACCTTTTCTTTTCTCGAGGCCTTCGCACTAGGAGCGCAACTGAATGGCTGCAGCTGCACTATACAAATCTCCTAATATGATAAGATGATATGAAAAGCATAATTAGGCATTACGTGCAAATGTCTGCAAGGACATCTCTGGCAAATGCACTGGTTTCCAGTCGCCTAGATTATTGTAAATCGCTTCATTATGGTATAAATAAGTCAAACATGTTGATGCTGCAGAGAGTGCAGAACTCTTTGGCCAGATGTATAACTAATACATCGAAATATCAACATATTACCCATGTGCTTAAATCTTTGCATTGGCTTCCTGTTCAGCAAAGAATTAGTTTCAAAATGGGGCTCATAGTTTAAAAATTTTCCCCAAACATTATTCAACGAGGTCATCTGATTCAATCTTTGTTTGGTCATACCTAAATCAAGAACTGTTCTTGCTGGACCTACTTTTTGGAGAGCTCTCTCCTATGGCGTCACTAGGGATTTCGGGGTGCGGTCGCACCGTGTGACACCTTCAGAGGGGCGACACCAAAATGACTGTCTAACAAATTTTTCTGCAGCGTTTGACCAGAAATGTATTATTTTTAAATTAACAATAACAGGCAACAACAAAAACATTTTTCGTAAGCCCAGCTTACATGTGCTAGAGATGACACCATGACTTACCGTACTGGGTGACACCAACCCTAGTGATGCCACCGGAACTCTTTCCCTGTGTCTGTCCATTCTGCTCAGTCACTTGTGCCATTTCATTCTCAACTTAAAACTCACCTCTTTCAAATTGCTTATCCATCACAGGCTGCCTCTCTGTCTTACGGACTAATCTTCTGGATACTGACCTGATAATGGCTTGGTTTGGTGTGCCAGATTGGTTGATGGCTTTTGCATTAGCCAATGGCGCAATAGAAGTTACTGATTACAATTACAGTTTAAGACATCCAGTATGACTTCGACACAGATTAGAACTCATTGACCAAGATGCCTAGCATTTTACGATATGAGCTCCTTGGTCTTTAGTTACCTCTTTGCCATAAGCGCTTTAAAATCATTTTAGTTGAACCTGGTTTATCATCGTTAGGTCAGGACAGCCTCTCATTAGTCGCTATATTAGAGGCGCTATATAAATCAAGATCAGACTTACAGAAATTACAATCTGACCTACCAGTGCATTTTCCGTCGCTTGAGAGGTAGTGACTGGGAGGACATGTACACGTGTATGATCCATTGGTGTTGGTGCAAGTGGCACCCTCTGGGCAGCTGTGCATGAGGTGGAAACACTCATCCAAATCTAAAGTGCAGCACCAAAGACTTAATGCTTCACGGAGCCACTGTCGAAGGACAGTCATTGCTTAGCTCCACTTATTATCATTAAGTGCACAACTACAGTTCTAAGAAAATCAAAATAAGTTGTGACACACACACAGGCATGACTTTGTATTGTGACAGTGGTGTCAGGCCACCACTGCTTTTAAAAGGAGTGGTGACAGTCACCAGTCACCACCATGTTTTGGCCCGGTGCTGAAATATTTTTTGCGACATCTGAAAAATTAGCCTCTAATTAACCTCAGCACCATACAAAAGCCACGTCGGGGAGAATAGCTAATTCCCTGGTGTTATATCAAATAAAGTTTGCAATTTGGTTGTTTGGCCCATTCCGGTGCTGCGTCAGAATCCAGGGAGGTCAAGCTGAGGAGACAGTGTGGTGCTAGGGTGGAGATCGTCAATCATGGTGGTCATGGGATAGCACCTGAGTAAAATCAGGAAGATAGCTTGAGCACTGAGCAGTACGATTATCAGAAGCAAGTGGAAAGGCAACATACAATACAACTTTAGTGGATATTGACCTCCTTACAGACTTCAGAAGTGCACGCATGACGATACAACAGAAAGCCAATGGTGCTGAGCAATTGTGAGCAAAGGACTTGCTCAAGGTCCCTACACAGTAACCGCTTAAACCCATACTCTACAAATTACAAACCATGTGCTCTAACCAATCGGCTACCGTGCTGTGCCACTCCACAATACCTTTTCCATATAAAAAATACTGTAAGATAACATCCATGTAAAAAAATTGGCCTAAAAATGCTTCCTACATGTTAAACCAGCATACTTAATCTTTTTCCATGTCCAAAAATGCCTCATATAACCTATTTTTCACAGATACACCTGTGAAGAATATTGTAAAAAGTAACTTTGACTTTTGCAAGGCTAAATTCTGACCACAATGCAGGTAGTGCAATGGTGTCAACATTTGCATAGGAGGAAGTGATATGAAGTGGTTCATATGTGGCAGAATGGTCTTCCTACCTACACAGTAGTCATTCCGCAGGGTGTAACCCCTCGGACAGACACAAGTCGCAGAGACGGAGTCGCATCCAGCCAGACCCTGTCCCACCAAAGCCCCGCTGCAGACGGTTCCTGGATCACACAGCTTTTCCTCGCCCAGCAACACCTCACGCAGATCTGCAGAATCAACAGCATTTTATAATTCGTATCATCTTAACAATGACACTCATCAATTGGAATTGGAATGAGAACAGATCCATAAGCAAGGCTAAATTTACCAGGGTATTAAGTGCTAGTAACCTAACTTCCCATCCAGAGGTGGTACCGTGTTGGGAGCTCTGAACTACGTTGCCTTCAACAAGAGGAGCAACTGACAGGTGAAGAGGATCGCAGCACATAAACCCCAGATAGTAGAAGACGCTGCATCCAAGCCTCCCTCTGCCATTGGGTCTGTGAAGGGTGACATTCTTCACAGCCAACAAAAATGGTCACAGAGCATCACAGCCGCATAATGGTCACTACCAATCCACGGACTCTCTTGGCCTTTCCAAATGGAGCTTGACACTGTCATAACCTGATACACCTAGGATCGACGAATCGTGTGCAAACCGTCGATAACTAATGTCTGAATGTGGTAATCACTTAGAAACTTACAACAGCGAAAGAGAAAAAATAACTCCATGCATGCATTAGAAGTCTAAATTAACAAAATTTATCCCCCAAAAAAGCATGTGACCAGATAATTGATCAGAAATGACATGCTAGAAAAACACGTGGACATCCTGGCTGCAACATGTGCGTCAGGTAAGATTAACGAGAAAGGCTTAAAGCGTAGAAAGCAAAATACTGTGCGATGGAACAGAGTTCCCAACAGCGTTCTGAGTAGCAATGTCAAGTAAAAACATTTCTACTCAGTCAGTGACGTCATCATACAACATACCAACGGCCAGTTGTTGAATGAAGCCACAAATACGATATCACAGCTCATCCATTACTGCAAGTGGCTTGCCACAAAAAAACTGATAGTGAGACGCATCAAAATAAATACAGAAAGAATTTCCTTATGTATGCATGCAATAAGATGCTTAGCTGGATTTCAAGCATATCTATCAAACTTGCTCAATACATCACCATGACAGATCGATTCGTCAGAGCGCTTGGTCTGTAACTGCGCAGGTCGACCTACCTTGCGCAAGACCTTCACCCACAGTTGCTCAGCGCCATCGATGTTCTGTTGTATGGTCGTGTGTGCAACATCAAACGCAGTTGTACTGTATTGTATAATTAGGCTTCGTTTTATTGAATACTAAGTATGTAATTACCATAAACTTTGATGCTGGTTCCGCTTGAATTTGACCAGAGATTAAGAACGACTTGGTTCTTATGTTCTGCGTTGAAGAAGAATTCCACAGTATCTGTAAATAAATAGATCAGTTCCTCTGTCTTGTAATGGCAACAGGAGTAACGGAGTGGCACCCATTCAAATACGTAGCCGTTGTAAAGGATCTCATCTGATCAATATGTTGAAAAATGAAAAGGGTCGAGGCCATATGATCTCAATAGAAAAACGTAGTATATTTCCATTTCCATTTAGTCTTGAGGTGTGCAATAGACTAGTGGTTAGTATGCCGGACTGGCAACTGAGAGGTTGGGGGTTCTAATCCCCACCAGACTAAATATTTTTAAGATTTCTGCTCCACGTATGCCCCTAGCCAACTCAGCCACAGCGAGTACACTGACGGTGGGAAGATGAGATGGCGAAGGAGAGGATTGACCACCCCACCTCATATGCTGAGGCTAAAAAGTTGCCAACACCTTTTCATACCGAGGGCTAGCTTAAGGGACTGCTCTTCTTCTTTTTAGACTGTAGCTGCATTTAGCACAAGTTGAAAATGAATAACTATTGAGCATCTGCTACTTCTTATAAAAAATGTAAGAGAAGTTTGGGGCCGGTCTAAATTTGGTCTATTATCAGTTCCAACTGTTCAGCAGGTTTCTGCATCAACTTACACAAATCTCTTGGACAGATGCCGAGTAAATCAATTCATTGAACAATGAGCAAAGTCTTGGCCAAATGGTCACTTTAGCGTGTACTGTACCACGGATCTTAAATGGCGTGGCACCCATTCAAACGAGCAGCAGTGGTGAAGAATCTCACCAGAGCAACTCACTGACCACTGCGCAGGATCGACGCCATGTTATAGTCAATAAACAAAAATGTGTACATCTACATACATGTAAGTCATTGCACCCATAAAGCAACTGATTCAAAACAAACTCAACATATGACAAATCTGGCTAATTGATGTACTGACAAGATGAAGCACATCTGACCAAGGCTCCAGAATCCATCACAAAGTGGGACAACTTATGAGAAATAAGTTCAGAAGGCAAGCAGGCATAAAATCGGCCAAAATCAGTTCTTTCCATATTTTTATACCCTGTTGTGTTCGCTATAAAAAGTTACGTTCTTATGTTTCACAGTCCACGTATTTCTGAACTTGCAATTCTCCTATGATGTCCAGCAACAAAAACTTCACTAAAAAACGTCCCTCTGGTGCCATAATTTGAAGTTGTGTCCATCGATTCTTATGCAAATGACTAAGTCGTATAAATTTTCCTCTTAACCATTTTTTATGGCGATTTCCCTTATGGCAGTCGCAGAGGTGTATGACTACGCTCCAATTTGCTACACTCAAAAACATTCACGACCCTACGCAAAGCTACTTAAGATGGGGCGTAGTAGAGGTACAATTTCACTGGCAATCTATTTCTCGAAAGTGTTGCAAAGAGACCTATATCCTTAAACAATTGTAACATTTTAGTACTAGTATCAAATCCGAGTCACAAATAAGTTCAGTTTGATTAGTAAGGATCATGGTGATGGTGGTGGTGGTGATGATGGTTAGTCTGGTGATGGTTAGTCGACGATGATAATGATTAAAATGATGAATGATGATGATGGCTAGACAGATGATGATTACAATGATAATGATGATGATGGTGGGTAGACTGATGATGATGATTACAATGATGATGATAATGATGATGCTGGTTATATGGATGATGATGATTACAATGATAACGATGATTACAATGATGATGATGATTACAATAATGATGATAATGATGATGATAATGATAATGATGGTTAGACTGATGATGCTGATTACAATGATGATGATGATGATGAAATATAAACATGTAATCCTGAAAATATTTTCAGATTTTCCATAAACTTTTTAATTCCACAAAAAGCAAATAAATAAAGCAGCGCAGCGCAGCAGCATCCACTTAAATGTTTGATACAGATATTTTACTTCATGTGCACTGATCTCTTTAATGATCACCAGCAGCTTACAAGATACTATAGACAAGGCATCAACAGGGAGAACTCCAAAGGAACCACCATACAGAGTCACTAAAATATACAACATGTTATCCAATGGTTCTGATTGCCTGACCAGGAAGCATTGTCAATGTCGAACTGGCATAAGACGACACTTAAACTCTTCCTCGGACATCAGTTGATGCACTTAGCCAGAGGAGTGCTACGACATTCCTCTGTTGTATGACCCCCCACACAACGGACCACCTCCTCCGCCACCGCCAAAGTCAAGGACTAGCGAGGACTGCCGGTCGATAGAACGGACGAAATACGTTTCCAAGATTGTTAGAAGTGCTGGGAAATTTGAATCTACTGATCGCGTTCAACGGGACAAGATCGCCGAAATTAAATTAATGTCCACTGCAGGAGGAAAGGGAGGGTAGCAAAGGCAGGAGGAGTGGGAATAGTAGGAGGAGGAAGAGAGGAGGAAGAGAGAGGTGGAGGTCGCAGCTGTGAAGATACAACCCTGGCCAATAGTTTCA
The DNA here is from genome assembly GCA_963556255.1 of Allolobophora icterica. Lineage (NCBI taxonomy): Eukaryota > Metazoa > Annelida > Clitellata > Crassiclitellata > Lumbricidae > Allolobophora > Allolobophora icterica. The sequence continues at coordinate 4,537,415 of OY744612.1, read as the reverse complement.
GATTTCTATGCACCACACGACGATGATGCCACAATGACACTCCTTGGACCAGAAAAGTGACGCCGTCGCTCCATTCGAGCAAGACATGAAAAGGTTTCAATGGCAGACTCGTGACACGATTTCGTGATCATCAAACGATCGAAACCGAGAGTCTACTCCATTGTAAGACATCAGATGGATCCATTTACGATCAACTGAGTTTCAAGGTTTGCAAGGTCTACAGGGCTGTATATAATGCTAGTCTGCTATTGGTGGCTTATATATCTCTGACTTCTATTGTGCGGTTGACACACTACTTTACGTAAAGGTATGTAAGCCTAACTTGACCTTGTTACACATACATCGTATGTAGGAGGAGAAAATTTACAAATAGTCTGCTTCTACATCATCAAGCTAACACTGACTATTGATGTCATAACATTTAACATAGTCAGCCAGAATTGTGAAGAAGCAAGAAGGATCGAATAATTTGGTTGACACCTTGTCCTAGGAAGAACCCTACAGCCATGGGTGTCATTATCAAGGAAGGGTTAGATTCCAATTAAATCACTACCAGAGGTTAGCAACACTGATGAATCTTGAAAACAGATTGAACAGTGCAATGAACGATGAACAGAATGCATGGTGTTGTTGGCAATGAACTTTGAAGCCACTTTGCCAGGCAAGTGCATCACTACTGAAAGGCACTTAACAAGCATTAATAGTAAGTCTCTAGATCAGTGGTTTTCAACCGGGGTTCCGTGGAACCCATAAGATCCGTGGTCGCCGGCCAGGGATTCCACCACAGTTCAATATAAAATTTAAAAAATGCCAACTGAATTCTGAAAAGGTTGAGCAGTAATTAGAATGTCATATAATAGCCTGCACCAGAAGTGCATATAACTGATATTCAGAGTTCTGAACTCTAAAATTACTAAAATTAAACTATTATCTCAAAATTACAAGTTAAAACTAAATTTATTGGATGGGTGAAACATGCTGGGATCCATGAGCAAATGAGTGCTTTGTGTAAGGTTCTGTCACTACAGAAAGGTTGAAAACCACTGGTCTAGATACAGACATGCCTAGGAGTGAAGTCGAACTACATTCCAGCCATACACATTGCATGACGAAGCCAAGAGGAGTTGCACTGTTCACTCTGTTTCGCACAGAAGATGCTCAGTTTGTTTCTGTGGCATAATCTCCATTACAACTTCATTGGACATCTGTCAAAGACAGATTTCGTAAGAGAAGCGATCATTCATGTGTTGGTTGGTCCAATTTCGTCATAACCATTCTAATGAAACGAACGGTAAGCCCAACTCTTGACTTCCGTTTTGACAGAAATCTAATATAACCTTATTAATTGGCCTGAGGGACAAAGTCAAAGGCCACATGTGACGACAAAAATTCGTATCAATCAAAAATGTACGGGTTACAATTAGACTGAATTCGGAATTCACTTCCGCAGCTAAACGTTGCAGCCTCTTCCGCACAAATGCTCCAGCAGACGAGGAAATTGATCAGGTTTTTATGGAGTCATGGAGACGGAGACATAATTGGCAAAGTGCTTTTCCAACAGACACAGCAGCCACAGATGCAATCTAAGAGAGCACAGCTGCGCTCCGGCAGATTGCTAACCAACGCTCATAATATCATCTTCGCACTGGAGATAATTAAACGCCAGCCTGAACTACGTGGCTTTCATCTTATGTCTTTGGCTTGCGTCCGATTATCGAGAAAATATTTAATTGCCAACTAAGCAAGCCATGCCTTTTTTATTCTTTTTTTTGTTTCATTTGGAGCAAATCTTCGTGGAAATTCAAATGAAATGTTTATAGCTACAAAGGATTTTGTATTTCATAATGAAAATATTTTTAGTTGTGTTAGATTGGGAGCGCCTCTGATAAGTCTCTCTTGGAGTGGTGCTATATATAAATCTACAATCAGAATAACAGTTTAATAAGGTGCATTAGAAGGATATGTCTGATCTCACTTGTATGTTTGAACCCTGTCCAGTACCTCTCACACAGCTGATCAAAACAAGGCTATTGTAAGGTAGGCAGAAAATACATGCTGAACACAGTAGAATGAAGAAGAGCAGTCCCTTAAGCTAACCCCAAAGCAGCTATGGTATGAAGTGCTAGCAACTTCATTTTCTTAGTCTCAGCATAAGAGGGCGGGTGGCCAATCCTCTCCCTTGCCATCTCATCTTCCCACTGACAGTGTACGGTCAGTGTGCTCATTATAGCTGAGTTGGCTACCGGATGCAGGTGGAGCACAAATCTAGAGCAAAATTTCTGCCCAGACGGAGATTTGAACCCCCGAACTGCCTCTGATTGGTGAGCACTGTGAGAGGCACTTTATAAATATATAGATACAATACAGTACAATACAAAACAATTGACAATACAGCATGCTAACACACTATCGAGCACCCTATGTAAGACGAAACACTGCGTAAATGCAATAAAAGATTGTTCTAGGAAGAGGATTCAATTAAGAAAGCACTTGAAGAGTTTTTGGCCTTTGCTTTTTGTTCTTGTGGTCAAGTAATAAGTATACATTAGGTTTCTGTCAAAACAACAGACAAGAGTCTATTTATATTGTTCATTTCATTAGAAGTATTATAACAAAACGGAACCGACCGACATATGACTGATTGCTTTTACAGAAGGAGGCACAAGAGGCAGAAAAGTGAAGCGACATGAAATTAGAACACACAGTTCCCTGATGTATGCTGGTGTGGAGCAGACAAATGAGGCACGTGCCAGCCAGACGACCTTGAACATAATTCACTCGGCAACAGAAAGCGACTGAAATGCTCCAACTCTTTGCTAATTCACTGCTGCGTGAAAATCTCCTTGCTGTTCTACCTGCACACACCTTGATTGCTCAACCTAAACAGGTAGCATCTACAGGAGAGCTATAGAAAACGTTAAAGGAATGGTTCACGCATGATCATCGCCTTTAGATTTCTAAAGATCAGGTGAAATCAACCAACAGGACTATTCCTATACAAATTTACAAAAGAGAGTAACAAAAGAAATGTCTCGTCATCATGTTCCATCCTAATTACTCGTATAATAATGAAATGAACAATAATACTGTGAACTGAGTTTTGGTTACAGTCTTGCAGTGCGAGATATTAGCGTATATATTTAGTGCGCTTACTTTAGTTTCACGTGTATATGTATATATGATAGATGTATAACGTTTAGTCTTAGTGACACGCGCGGCCGGCCGATATCGGCAGCGGCGCGCTATATGTATATTATTAGAGTTCGTTTATGCGCACAGAAGACAGGTGTGTCAAGAGGCGCGAAGAATTATGCTGACTAGAGAAGTTTGAATTCGAGTGTGTTCGCTGTAGTAGTGTGGCCGACTAGTTGAATTGTAATCGAATTGAGTTCTGTCTGTTTGTTTCTTATTAAACTAAAAGATATTAAACTGTGTTGGTGATTAATTCAGGTTAAGCTACACAGTAGAAAATAAGGCTACTTATACGTAGAATTAGTGTTCAAAAGGTGAACGTTAAATAGGCGTTAAGTACGAAGAGAACAAGGATTTAATCAGAAGGATTGTCAACGGAAGGATAGGGTTGACAAATACCCAGAGGCATAACCAGAGCAACACCAACATAACAGCTGAGAAGGACCAGTCAAAATCCAAGAACTCGGCTAATAAGAGAGTTTACAGCAGAAATGTCATTGGAGCAGCCCTCGGGGTCAAAACCACGGCATTGACTCTTGCTGCCAGTTGCACACTACAGTTTTCGATGTCAAGGGAATCATTTAACCTCGATTCAAGTCAACATTTTCCAAGAAAACAAACTGGCGCTTAATATTGCATCCACAAGGGCGGCCATTACGACACGAACATCAAATCCATTTGCTCCGTAAACAGGATTTACGACCCTGGTATGTCCACTACACGGTTTCAAGGTCGGAAAATCCATTTCAACATAAATTTTAACAAGGCAACGAGGAAGATCGTCAAGATACAGTTTTCCATCAGCGCATACATGGTTCCGAATCATCGCTGTCTCCACAGCTGAGCAAGCCTGGCAGACTTACAGGTTGCTACATAAAATATGCCTCGTCAATACATATTCGTTCCCAAAAGGACTCTTTAGCCTGAGTCCGAGGCATAATAATTTCTACCTGAAGCTAGAATCCTTTCTATTGGATGCTGTATAGCAAGGCTTCACAACAAATTAACAGTTTGAAGCAATGTATAGGGTTTCTATAGTTCAGCATCAGTGCCATCTCAATATAATCTAATCTAAGAACTTCTATAGCACCAGAGTCATAATGCTCAGACATCAGTTGACGGCCGCTATTAATCAAAATCAAAGTGCAAGTCCAATTCCAAGATGAGTCCTTTCAAAAACCAAGTAGGGAGTCAGAAAGGACATGCAAGCAGCCTGTGGAGGAAATGAGTCCAGGAAAACACGAGTTTTTAGTTGAGATATGAAGGCCAGAACAGACTTTATAGAGCGAACTTTTACCAGAAATATCTACCTATCTCCATACCACACGATTCATTGCAAGAATTTGTATAGCACCCCTTCAAGGCAGTGGCGGTTTTACCTGGGGCCTAGGGGGCTGCAGCACCCTAACTGGAAACTTAGTCCCCTAGTTTTTCTTAGCCCCTATACACATTTTAGCCCCCCCAGTTTAAGGTTTAATTAGCCAGACATTGCCTACAATGTTCGTTGGTAAGAAAGCCTCCTAATCTGCTAAAGCAATTTCTATCCCCCCTTGACCAAAAACTCTAGAACTGCCACTGCTTCAAGGTATCTACTCAGAAGTGCAAATGTCACAGAAAGTCACAAAGAATGAAAGGCCAACACCATTCAGTGCTTGGACACCACCATACCACGTCCCATGGCACTGGTGTCACCGTTCTGCCATGCATGTGTGCCACTAAACTACCAAGTTTTTGACATTTTAATATTGCCATAAATCAATGCAGCGCTGTGATTTCGTCTGCAGAATAAATCAGGTTTCCTGACCAGCGTAACAGGAAGTTCTGCGTAAGCGCTGGAAACGAACGAGCAGACGTTGGATCCAGCTGTTTGCAAAAATCTGTCACTGATTTATGTGCAATCTGGAATTAGGATCGGGTCCTAGTAGTCCTCCTGGCAGGCGGCATCCCATAATAAAAGGCGGTGCTCTCATCAGTAGAAGCAGCGACCCGTGAAGCAACCCATCGTGAGGAAGAAACACTGCCAATGAAGAAACCTACGACAATCTTAACCACAGGCCAATCCATATGAGCCTCGATAAACACTGGTCACCCCGCTGAGGGCCTCAGGGTCACGAGCAGCTGTTACAAGAGTTGTGGATGACATCAGCCTGAAGTGCCATTTCTAGTTTATATTCTGTGCTTCAAGTACAAGAACATGTACTAGGGTAAAGATATTCTGTGTGCAAGTACTAGAACAAGTACTAGGGTAAAGAGCTATATTCTGTGCCTCAAGTACAGGCACATGTAGGGCCTTTGTAGCCCTATTTGGGTAAAGATAGGTTGGTAAAGTAGGCTAGAATTCACACAAAAACAAGGTCATACTAAATTGGAATGTGATAAAGAAGAAACTAGTAATAAGCTAAAGGGATAGGTCAACAGGATTTAGCAAGCAGGTAAAATTACTCATCATAGCAAGGTATAGGTTAGGTAATAATAGTAAGGTATCAATGTACAATGTACATGGTCATCATGTAGTTAATGAGATAATAATAATAATAGCAAGGCATTAAGTAAAGGTATAACCAAACAGGTTCATTAAATGAAAAGGTAACATTAATATGATGGTATAAGGTAGATAATAAGGTATTACCTAGCCGGTAGCAAAGTAAACTTAATATCATACGATAGGTAATAAGTAGGTAATTAACTCAGTAACAGGGATTATGGGATACCCAACAGTATATTACCTGTTGCATGTTATTAGGCGGGGAGATGGTTGAACGGTAACACGCTGGCACCAAGATCAGGACACAGGTTCAATACCCGTTAGCCCCATAAAAGTTGACTCAGCCTTTTCATTCCCTAACACTCCTTAAAGGCGATTGTAGTAATGAGCAGTAGGACAGACGGGCACCTTGCAGGATGCCATACAGTTATATTTGACTCCTCTTAACTTGTTATCATCTGTTACTACTATATCGTGTAACCTTACTGCGTACCGAGTACAAGTCAGTCTGAATTTAATAAATGAATATTATCATTATAATTATAATAATAATAATTATTATTATTAAATACTTTGATCAAAGGGGTATCTAAAATCAAATAAGTGATTACTAACAGTAACATCAGAATAGGCACACATGAAGAGGACAGACATAAAGCAATAACAGGTGGCGACAAATGACAATGGACTTTGCATGGGAATTAGGTCATCAAATTCACAACAACCATCTGCTCAAAAGCATAAAGAAATAAGGTTGGCAGACAATTCAGGATCTGATTTCTGATTTAGGAAGTGGGGCAAGAAGAAAGAGGAGTCCAGAACGGAATAAAGGTGATCTGTAGAAACTCTGTCTCATGTTGGATTGAACTTGACAAAAGGATGACAAAACAAAGGACAAAGCAAAGGAAAAGTCAGACAGCAACAAGAAACAAAGGAAGACAAGATCGGAGACAAAAGGCACGAGATTAAATGCCGATTAAATCCAGACAAGGAAATCAGATAAGAAAAGAACAGATGCAATCAAGGAGTTGGCATCAAAGAGGAATGCACTCAGATCGACCATTGGATCCTATTCAACCTCTTGGGAGCAACATTTCTGCATAGCAGACCAGGACAAGGCATCAGTTCCCTTAAGGCCAATGACGTGGTTCCCTC
>OY744612.1:4343083-4525583 GCA_963556255.1 Allolobophora icterica | reverse complement strand
CATGGCTTTACATGCGTGTATATTTATATATGTATATAAATATACATATATATATATATATATATATATATCATCACCATCATCATCATCAGTTCCTGATGCCAGCCATATAACGGCGACGGGTACGAATAAATGATCTCCATTGCCTTCAGTCATATATATTTAAGTAGAAGAAAATAGTATTCTCATGTATTTCCAACATATTTATAATGTGTATATATATATATACATATATAGTGTTTGAGGCGCTAACAGCCATAGTGCCATCTGTTAGCGAATTCTCTGGAGGTGTGTCCCTCTTCTTTCGCTCCCTTTCCACTTCCTCCATCACTCAGTGGCATTTCCAGGCCATCCAGCCCGAACACAATAGAACCGTGGAACATTATTTCAAAATGATTGTACAAAGCAGAGTTGATTTAGTGACTTGAATGCGTTTCCATGGTAACGAATCCCACGCGAGACTCTCTCGAACAAAGGAGAATCGAGGCCAGTGCGTCGGCCATGCCAGAAAAGAACAAAATCACACCAAGGACCGAGGACGGTCGCTGGAACTAACAAGCCCGGAACTGCAAAAGGAAACTTATTAAAACACAGCAGTCGGAAAGCTGGCTTTTTTTGCATTTTCGTTTTATACTAGTTGTTTCTACAAGAACTCCACCACTGTCCATACTCTGGTAGTGCCAGTCCCCAGCCTGGATAAAGGAGGAGGGTGACGTTAACGATCCTGGCAGACATAAGATGTCGTTAAATACCGGAAATGACTACTGCTTAATTGTTGACATCCACTGTGAGATCATATAGCAAGGGATCGATGTTGAATCTGATTGGCACATTCAGGAAGACTCTGCCAATGATGGTTGATGGATCACTTCAGAACCTTTGAGTCCTGCAGCACATATGCACAAGAACTGCACATACACACATCCTATCAACCAGCCATGGTGCGTTCTGAAGTAACCGTTCTTTACCTAATTTACTTCTATATTTGCGCCTCTCCTAAGGGGTTACTCGCTGGTGGATGGATGGATGATCAGCAATTGGTCGAACTGAATAGGTTTAATTTTCTCTACATTTGGTTCCATTTAAATCCAGACACAGGCCATAGACGATTAGATCATTTGGCATTATTGTGGGGCATGGTACCTGAATGGATAATGTGGAGAGTAGGGGTTCAAACCTCTACTTAGGCGGTCACTGTGCACAGTGTCAGGACCTCGAGCAAGTCCTTCACGCACAGTTGCTCAGCGCCATCGATATTGTACCCAAAGGTCGTGTGAGCTCTTATAAAATTTGGAGGTAGTGCAATATCAAACATAGTTCTACTGTATAGTATTGTATTATCAAGGTCAATTTCAGTTCGTTTTTAAGAACAATTTGAACTGAGGTAGAGTCCAAACCTCTTTGTGCTTGTCAACACTTGAAACTGCTTCTTGTACTGAAGACTGACAGTCTGAAAACACAAAACAAAATCTTTCGGATGGTGGTTGGTTGGCAAGTTGCTGTTTAATGACGCTGTGTCATAAACAGATGATTAGCATTGCCCTCCTCATTTCTCCAGCCTTGGGACTGGCACTACCAGAGCACAGGCAGTGGCAGGGTGTCTTTGGATGTTGGTGAATTCCTTCATGGTACAACGAAACAGATGCAATAATTTTCCTGAATATATCACAAGTAAATGCTTCATATATGTGTCATAACTACCACAGGAATTTCACACAAATGATACACAAGGATTATGATTATTTATGATGTTAATGCATTACTCTACAAATGCCAACAACAGTAGGCCTACACTATTGCACCTCTCACATACGTTAATCAATCCATTGATATGAAACATGGCAGCTGATTGGTTAGAGCACTCGCCTTGTAATGCGGAGAGTACGGGTTCAAGCCTCCTCCTCCTCCTCTGAGACGGTTACTGTGCAGGGACCTTGAGCAAATCGCTCACTCACTTGATGTTATTGGGCGTGGGGGAGTGAAAATGAATGGTAACACTCTTGCTTAAAGAACATAAGATCTTGAAAGGTGCAGTTCGATATCCATATCCGTGAGCTCCCTATAGGTCGATTCACTCCCTAAGGGCAGCTGTAAAATGAGCGAGTGCCTAACAGGCTGCCAAGACGTGTGTTCCATAAGATCTTGATAATTGTACTGTCATATGTCTCCATGTTACTGCGGTTTGACAGTGAGCGTGTCAATAAACACGAATATTATTATGAGATAGTGGCGCTTAATGAGTGCAATAATAATAACAACACACTCCTGAATACTGACAGCATACTGACAACTTCATAATTATCAGCAATCACAAGGTCACTAATCGATCACCAGCTTTTATTTCTGGCCCTGATCCCTTGTGCAGACGATAATGACCCCACGAAGTCGTTCGATTAGACCCGATTAACACGAATGACAAATAAAGTCAAATGAATGACAAATAAAGTCAAATGAATGACAAATAAAGTCAAATGAATGACAAATAAAGTCATAACTGCACTTCCACACGAATGACGTAGAAAAGGCCAGCATCATTATCGCACTGTGACATCACTGCCAAGCGATACGCTGTTGATGCCACATCACAGCATCAACCCAGACTGTGACTAACGCACAGATGATCCTTCAAAATGTCAGGCAATGCCATTAATACATTTTACCGCCGAGAATATCATCTAAAGCCGGTAACGGTAAGCAGCTCCAGCCACACACCCATCACTGCCGGCCAGTCTCCTGTTCGTCCGAAAGGTCACTGACTACGCCTTGTTATGCATCGCTGATGTAATATTGCCTATTATATCACAGGCAGGCACTGCAACGCTTTCGACTACATTTGTCAACCTATATAGCTTCTTTTGCAGACAAAAAACTACTGATGGACACTGCCGACGTGAGAGGTTTGATGAAATAGTAGAGTCTTAAGTCCTGCTACAGACCTGTCTACCACAGCCACTCAGTTTGAATCGTAAGTGGAAGGTTGCTCCAAAGAGATGGACTCACCACCGTGAAAGTCCAAAGCTGTGCCACGAAGAGTGAGAGAAGAATACCCCGCTGCCATTTAAGCAAAGGGAGCCATGAGAGATGGCAGACACAGGCATGGGAGGGATACCAAATCCTGCTTATGACAATCCGGCAAAAACCCTCCAGAAACAGGTCTAGAGTTAATGCGGAATAACATAATTTAAACTGAGCAACATGATAAATTGCAGCAGAGGGCTGAGCTCAGATGATTTCATCTTCAATGGCTCGATAAGCTCCAATTCAGAGACTGAACGGAAGTTTATCCAGACGAAACAGTGAACAGTGGCAGCAGGGAAACATCTGTGGTGGTGGCACAAAGTCCTTCTGTTCCTTTGTTTATTACCCTGAGGAAGCCTTGTCCTAAACAATGGTCACACAGAAAAATACAATGGTTGACCCGACAGAATGCGGCTAATCATAGGTTATAACACAAGTGCACGTGGCTAATGCCAGAACAAGGAGATATTCATTTCTTTTTACAATTAAGGCTACCGTAAATAATCAAAGATGTAATGGACTCCTGCACAGCGCCAAAATCCTATGCCAATAGAGGGCGTATGAGTACTTTGGTCTCAAGTGCAAGAAGAAGTACTTTTGGTCTCAAGTGCAAAAAGGAGTACTTTGGTCTCAAGTGCAAGAAGGAGTACTTTGGTCTCAAGTACAAGAAGGAGTACTTTGGTCTCAAGTACAAGTACAAGTTCTTTTGCCTCAAGTCCAAGTACTTTGGTCTCAAGTCCAAGGACAAGTACAAGTATGAGGACTTTGGTATCAAAACCAAGTATACGAGTGCTTTGGTCTCAAGTGCAAGTATGAGTACTTTGGTCTCAAGTGCAATTCCAAATACTTTGGTCTCAAGTCCAAGTGCCAGTACAAGTACTTAAAAACTTTTTAATTCAAATGCATATTTTGATATGTTTTAAATGACCTTTGTAGTTAAATCAAAATGTCCGACCATAGTTTAATTTCTAATATGAATTCACCCTGGGTGGCACGTGAATATTAAATTTAGCCACATAATTCAGCCAGCACGTGATGATTTGACTGCAAAGATTATGCATCACCCAAACCTGCCAGCACACTCTAAAGTACCTTTGTAACTCATTGTAACAAATTTTGTATGAGAAATTTTTATAACAAGGTGTTTGATACCACGCGATAGCACGCATGAACCCAAAGTCCAAGCAATAACGGGTTAATGGTGTATACTGTATAGAGTGCAAATGATATGGGCATATATATGTATTTATGAGATATTTAAATATATATGATCTTGGTTACTATATATATATATGTATGACCTATATATGCGATATATACACACACGTGTATAAGTATATATCTGTATATATGTATAGATGCTGTCTATATATGTGTGCATATGTTTATGCCCATATAAAGTGTATTATGACACAGCATTTGCATGCATTGCCTCTGGCTATTTTCCAATCATTGCTTAGTCAATCATTCAATTTTTCGGGTGGTTGCATCAAAGGCCAAAGTGGAACCTGGAAAGAGGACGCCAGTGGAAAATGGATTCCGAGACTTTTTAAAGCCATTCGGTTCACATGGAAAACTTTACGTCCCTTCCATCTAAACACTACTGAGGCTGTTGGAATAAGCGGTGTTCGTGGATAGCAAGCCAAACCACTGAGCAGCTCAACAGAATATGTACCGTATATGTACACATACATATGTACATATATGTGTCCATACGTATGTGTACATAAAACTACATATGTATGAGTGCATCTGCATGCATCTGTGCATTGTGTGTGCATGTGTTTGTGTGAATGTGTGTGTGTGTGCATGAGTGTGTGTATGCTTGTGTTTGTGTGTCAGCGTGTGTGTGTGATCCTTGTTTACATGTGTGTGCGTGTGTGTGACTGTGTGTGATCCTTGTTTACGTGTGTGTGTGTGTGCATACCACGAAAAACGTGGATGGACAATGTCAAGGAAGACTTGAAGAGCAAAGGCACGGACTTAACCATGGTGCGCGAAACTGTCAGAGACAGAACACTATGGAGAAACTTCATAAGAGCCTCATCGTCGGGAAACTGATGGAAGAGAAGAAAGAAGAAGAATAAGTGTGTGCATGTGTGTGTGTACATGTGTGTGTGCATGCGTGCGCGTGTGTGATCCTTGTTTATGTGTGTGTGACTGTGTGTGTGTGTGCGTGTGTGTGTGTGTATATATATGTGTGATCCATGTTTACGTGTGTGTGGTTGTGACTGTGTGTGTGTGTGTGTGTGTGTATGTGCACCACAGGAGGCATTCCAAGCGTTCGCACTGTTATTTCATAAAACGGCGAAAACAACAGCACTGGATATTAGTTGACTCCTTAATCGATTGCTATGTTTTGCCAGCAGTTCCAACCCATTCAGTTTTATGGCAGTTTTGTGCCATCAGATGAGAATCGAGCACCAGACAGCAGGCAGCCGATCAACATAATTTATAGATTACATTTTTATAAAATTAATTAATCTTAGCTTAATACCATTCCTGTTTTTGTGAAAGCTCACCTACTGTTATTGTTTCTTCATTAATTAAGCACCTCTAACCTGTAAACATCTAGTGACAATGCCTTTCAGAGTTTCTTAAAATTCACTCTAAAAGTACTTAAGAAACGTACACACAGGCAGTGCAACATAGTGGTAGTGGTGGCAATGCACATTCAATAATGGTGCCACATTCAATCACTCCTCGGCCGGATCATGATTAGTATTCATGATTAGTATTCTTATTAATTTGCATTTATTAAGTGCCAGTATCTAATGACCAAGCATCACTCGATGGCGCTGAGCAATTGTGAGCGAAGGACTTGTTCAGGTTCCCTACACAGTAACCGTCTCCAGAGAGGAAACTCTAACCCATATTCTCCGCATTACGAGATATCTAACAGCTCTTCACCTAGCAACTAACTAATGGAGCCTCAAATTCGCATTTCTGCCTGACTCTGGGCGCATAAAAAATTTTCAGAAAATACTAATTAGAAGGCGAGCGCTCTAACCAATCGGCAACCGCCCCCCCCCCCCCCCCCACCTAGCCGACATCCGGTTCACATAACAAACCATAGTGTTGTTCTAGAAGCCAAATCAGTCCAGGGAAATCTGCTTAATGACTCTGGCAGAGGAAACGTAATTATAATTAAAAGAAAGCAAAGTAAGAGAGACAGGAAGACGGGCGCCAGAGTGTGGATGCAGCTGGCAAATGATCACCAACGGTAATCACGGACGCAGATCATGTCTCGCCGTTGCATGTCCACTCACGGAACATTTCCGCGGATGGATAAGAAACGAAGAAGCGAATTAAGCATTCATTTGGCCTCGATGGTCGCCTCTGACACGTAGCTGCCTATCAGCTGTGGAGGCCCAATGCAGCTGCTCATCACAATTCTCCAACATCCCGGTCTCAAGAGAGACTTTGCTGCGCAGAAAACAACTTACAACTACAACCCTCTTTTCCACAAGCGCTTCAATACTATTTTGTTCGATTGTGATTTCGTTGTGTTAGGTTGGTTGTGCCACTATACAAATTTGCAATTACCGTTACTTTACTGTGACACAGTTAGAGCGTTCAACTCGTAATGCAGAGAGTATGGGTTCACGGGTTCCATCCTCCATCCCTGTGACAACGGATACTGACCTTCACTCACAGTTGCTCAGCGCCATCAACTGATGCTTGGTCATTAGATAGTGGCACTTTATAAATATGTTAATAATAATAATAATCTAAGTCCCCGAGGGATCATATGTACCTTGGGGCATTAAAAAAAAAAAAAAAAAAAATAATAATAATAATAATAATAAACACGCACTTCTTCGTGCTCTTCGCTTTCAAGAGTTTAGGCCGAATCAGCAACACTGTACTTTCATACACTGCTGCATAAGAAATCCTTCATCATTCACTCACTGTACAACTATACAAATTTTCAGTTAATGCTACTCCTAATGTTTGTTTCAAGATCTAATCTGTTTCCAGTTGTAGCACTGAGTAATAATGTTTTTCAGATCATAGCTTTAGAAATAGATATAACTGCATATAAATCAGACATTATGAAACCATTTATAATATTGCATGTGGTGTTTTGTTCTACTGATATTGTGCTATTTTGCCACTCTTCTCCACTGTATCTATTCTTCTTGTAAAGTATGAGCGTTTGTATTGTGCTAATAAAACATTACTTGCTACTTACTTACTTAGACTTTTTTAACAGACTTGGGTCGCAACCTGACGCTGACTACAGGAGACAACAGGGAGACATGCTTCTTGCTGCAACACCTCTCAATCACCATCCAACGCTTTAAGTCGGTGGTTTTTCATGTTACCTTAGTCCAGTCCGACCAGGTGTAGACTCTGGGGTGGGGGCAGCCGGGCCACGTGCCCCTAATGCACCCCAAATATTTTGATCAAGTTTACGCCAGTGCCTGGAGGAGGTGTAACCATTCCAGAATAACCTTAGGTTTCTTTTGCCTTCTGACAAATTTCTGTGATACCCGAGGGATCATGTTTACCTCGGCCCCCAAAATAATAACAATAATAATAATACTAAATACCTGGGTGTGACGTGGCATGATGATAACTGGGGTTTGTGTTCGTCCTCGAAACCAAGGCATTGGAGTTATTCTGCGGCAGGTGGCGCCACTCGTACGAGACACATCCGACGATAATTAGGACGATGAGAAGAACCATTACGACCGCCACACATGCGTACAGCACAACGAAATTCGTCGACTCACGACGGACATCCTTGGAAAAACAAAACAAAAATTTCAAGATCCGTAATATAAAGATGGACACATAACTGTAATTGGACATTTATATAGCACCCCTCAAAGAGCAAAACCAATCAGAGGTGCTCTTTGTGCTAACCTATATGACGTTCATTCATTCATTCATTTAATCTGGGAATTTATATAGCGCCTCTTCAAGAGACCTACTCAGAGGCGCTTCCAGCCCAGCCATGGTTAAAGAGAGAGTTAAATGTTGTTTAGAACGCTTTTCCGCAAACGCTTGAGGACCATTTTGTACGATCATGGTTTCATTGTGTTAGATCGGGAGAACCTCTGATGAGTGTCTCTTGAAGTGGTGCAATATACATCGGTTAGCAAACGATGCACAGTAAACTAGAAGTGTCCCCAATGGTGGGCCCATGCATACACGTGGAACCAGCCAAAGAATTCCCATCGACAGTTGATAGATGGCATGGATGTCATGGAGTCTCTGGATCGAGTTGAGTGGATAGGGTGGAGAGATGACATGCATGTGACATGAAGGCCATTGTAGACAGACAGGCAGATCTGATGACGAGCATTAAAAGAACATGAATTGAGAGCGATGCACATGATGAATGCTAAACATGACGGTCGACTGTCAAGAGTTCATCTCTGAGGATTGTGTCTAGACCCTGAATTGTACAACTGGCGATGTGTCCTTGAGACATGCAACCCATAAACTGACCAGCAGACCAGCAATGATCTGACCACCGGTTGGTCATCAGCATGTCTCAGTATCAATCTAGATATGTGTCTGGCTATGTACTGCTGTGTGTCTGGCTATGTACTGCTACGTGCTTGTCTAGGTACTGCTAGAATGGTCTCTATGTACTGCTATGAGGAGACTTAAAATGCAGAAGTCCATAAGGTATGATGGAGCAGAGCTAACAAGACAATTGCGCATAAAGGGTCAGGATCTTAAACTTAATACGCTGCTGGATGGGGAGCCAGTGGAAAGTATCCCGCATAAAGGAAGCTATTATAGGTCTGCCCTTTGTACACCAGAAGCATATTTGTACATTGCTTCTTATGATGTTTTACTAGGGAATAATAAATAAATTAAATGGAATGATGTACAAACACCACCTGGTGACTAGGCTATTAGTCATACAAGCGTCAAAGCTTCAAAACTGAATCATCAACTCAAGAATTCCTTTAGCTCATTTTATGAAAGTTAACATGTCAGGAAACCGACTACAGGCCAGACGTAATGAAATTCAGTTCAGAGCATTTAAAACAAAAACCATCACAACTGAATCTGCCGAGTAGTCGCAGATTCATCAACAACTAGGATCTCCTGTTCCAAAAGAGTCACAGAATTAGTGAAAATCACCAACGTACTGCACAGAGAACTAATTAGCATTTACCCTGTGCTTTCGTAATCGGTGAAGATAATGCATGTAAAAAAAGAGCCAATATCTAATGGCGGATAATACATCAGATGAATGTACAATAAGCAGAATGTAGATTTTTTATTACAGACTGGTACTGTAGAACGCAGTGGGAGAACGGCCGTCCATGCATTTGCATTACGGGGCTAATGGGTCTGCGATCAACAAGAAAAACCACTTCTAAATCAAGTGACAAATGCAGTCGCACACAGCGATTGGCTTTTATACCGGCAAATATCTCCTGCAGTGTCTGTGTTATGGAGCATTGTTTTGCAGAGATATAAAATCACAGGAATAATTAATCTCTAGAATAAATCTCTTTGGTTGTACAATTGGCAAATCAAATATCTGGAAATGAACAATAAACTTCATGTTCAGTACAATCAAACTGTAGTAACGTTGATTAATGAACAATTTAATAATTAGTTATTGTTTAATATTATTTAGTTTTAACTATCATGGTCACCTAATCGATAAATTTCTTGATTTCAGCTAACAAGGGCACCTAATTTATAGGTTAATTTCCACTATTAGGGTCACCTAATTTCTAAATTAATTTCCACTATTTTAAGGTAACTTAATTTCTAATTAATATCCACTATTAGGGTCACCTAATTTCCACTATTAGGGTCACCTAATTTCTAAATTAATTTCCACTATTTTCAAGGTTCATTCATTCATTCATTTTTAAAGTTTACCTAATTCCAAAGTTAATTTCCACAATTAGGGTCACCTAATTTCTAAATTAATTTCCACTATTAGGGTCACCTAATTTCTAAATTAATATCCACTATTAGGGTCACCTAATTTCTAAATTAATTAGTATCCACTGTTAGGTAATAACAATAAACACGCACTTCTTCGTGCTCTTGGCTTTCGAGACTTTAGGCCCAATAATATCTTATTTCTCAACTGTTTAATGTCCAGGTGAACTGATGATGCTAATGGTAAGGAAATCCAAGGGTGATCCATTACCATGGACATAATAATATTACCCCATAAACTGTTATACTCTTTTTTGAATGATCTTGCATTGTGATCTTTCAGCTGTTAGAGATGCTTTGGAGAAAATTATCTATCACAACGGGTAGAGAGAAATTTGTGTAGAGCTACAAGAACTTGGTAAATAGCAGTTTTAGTAATGAATTCCTGAAGTAATATGTCAAGGCCTAGTACTGTAGTCAGAGACATAGCATCAGTTGACAGCGTTATGGGATAAATGTATCAAGGAGGCTGGAAATATGATGCCTGAATACTTACAAGACAAGACAACTACGGTAAAGTAAATACTTGTCAAAACAGCCATCTTAGTTTAGTATCTGTTGCAAGAAATTCACCAGTTTCAAGTTCCTTCAAGTTCACCTTTTGTCACAAATACTCATACTGTAACCGAAGAACAGTATATGCATTTAAAGCGAATGGGCCATTGCTATGAGGCATTCAACAGCTTCAGCCAGAAAGCTCACCTGCAATCCAGTTAGAAATTGATAGACTGACTTAAAGTGGCACGTACACGAGGATTATTTGTAAAGTGATACATGAAGAAGGCAAACGGTAGTTCAGCAATGGCTTCCAGATGTAACATATCAAGATTTTGCACCAACGCTTGTGAATAAGCAGGTGCTCTGCGCTTAACTTTAGAGTAGTGCTTTAGAAATTTGGAGTTTACAATTACAATTTTGATCAACTGACTGCTATGCAATAAATTACTGTAAAAGAAGCACTACTGACAGCTATATTTATTTATTATGAACATTTTTTAATGCGTGCAAAGTCAAACAGAAATACGAATCTGACAAATGTGCTGGCACTCGATAAATCAAGAGGAAAACTAATTTAAAGTTCGTAAATAGTTTTGGCACACTGAAGATTGTAGTTCCTGATCCTATATATCATAATACTTGGTCTGTGCATAGATACTGACGTGATCTGCTCACATAAAAGAAACCGAAAGAATTGTTTCAAAATATATATCCTCTGTTTGAAGAAATGAACATAAATTCTCAGCAACAGTCTGGGTTCTGATAGATAAACAGTCAATGGCACAAAGGACAAAAAGGGCATGGAGGAAAGTCCCAAAAAAGGAGAGAAAAAGTCTCCTTCACAACGATGCACTTCTTCTGTGCACCTTAACAATTGGACAACAAAGATTCCAGCAACACAACATCTGCTGCAAAGAATATCGTGGATAGTTTTATTGGGCACTATACTTCAAATATGTAAACTTTGCAGCTACCAATGAACTCGCCATTCTTCGAACAGTATATCATGTTGAAGCGAGTGTCAGAAGCACTCACAGCACTGGCTAGCAGCCGATCGATCGTTTTGAGCTTTTCCTGATCTAGTGACAGTAATTCTTTACAACTGTCTATTTTGTAAAATGTCAGCTTACCTCTTTCAAACTGTTTATCCACCACAGGCTGCCTGTCTGTCTTATGGACTGATCTTCTAGATATTGATCTGATTACAGCTTGGTTTTGGTGTGCCAACAGTTGAGGCCTTGTGCATTAGACACTTGCACAATAGAAGTTACTAATTACAATAATAATTAACACAAAATTACTTACTTACTATATCGGATAACTCTTGATTAAAAGAGTTAAAGAACCAACTTTTAAATTAAATATATTGGAAAGTTCTCTACAAAGACAATTAAGTTAATAAAAAAACTTTAATTATTTACTAAACCAAGAATTTCTATAGTGTCAACGTCATTCACAATTACAGGGTCTTGAGTAATTAAATTAACCTTAGGTTCCGTGACGGACCAATGCTTGTGGGTCTAGCCAACTTGTGACACCTTAAAAACAATCAATTTTCAAATGCCACAATATAAATATTTCTGTGCATGCCATGAAACAAGCACAATTAAACTTTCGTAGACGTGAAACCCATAAAATTTTCATAACTCATTATGAATTGCTACAGAAAAAAACAAAAAATAACAATAACAATAAAAATAATAATAATAATAATAAATGCCAGAATTGGATAAAACATAGCCATTCCAGATGCAATGAACTGTCTCCAGACCAATTTCGCCTCCTGGGGGATTATACTTACCTAGGGTAAAAAATAATAATAATAATAATAATAACATTAAAACAATAACAATACAGTTCTTCAGGGCATCATAACATAGGAAGAACAGACCTGACAATCGCATTCAAACAACCTAAGTTACCTAACAATCTTTACAAAGGAGATGCCTGACAATGGTAGCTGGTTTCAAACTAAACGTCAGGACTTGAAATGTGGAACAGAAGGTGGAAGGCCAGATGTGCCATCATCATCATCAACAGACCTCAATCATGACGAGACCAGAAAAAGTCTCTGCTTGCTGTCTAATAATCCTAAGACAAGCAGACGGACAGACGATATTTCAACGTGGTGAATTCTGCGAAACTCTATGTCATCGCCGGATGCAGATCGTGCATTGGATCTGAATAAGAACTGATTCAGTCACGTGGGACCCTCACCCCAGCCATACACCCATCTCCCCCATTGCCAACCTTAATAATCATTTCGCCTCAAACAGATCCAGATCATCGACGATGGAGAACAAGTGCAGAGGCTAATTGCCGGCTTAATTAGAAAGCCAATGCCAACAGGAAGCCAGTGGAGACAAAGACGTAAGAAAGTGTTGCTATTGTTCGATAGACAAACACTCTCACTGCACTGATGGTCACATGGAAAGCTCGATTCTCACGGGAACTGCCACACTGAACAACAGTACAACGAAGACAACAGTTGCTCAGCGCCATCGATGTTCTGTTGTATGGTCATGTGTGCACTTGTTAACCCCTTCGAAGGAGAGCAATATCATATACAGTTGTATTGTATCAAATACAGTTGTAGTGTATCAAATACAGTTGTATTGTATTGTACCAAATACAGACTTTGTATTGTAATGTACCAAATACAGTTGTATTGAATTATTTCAAATATTATTGTATTGTACCAAATACACTTGTATTGTATTGTATTAAACACAGTTGTTATGTACTGTATCAAACACAGTTCTATTGTATTGTAGCTGAGCTGGCTAGGGGTGGAGGTGGAGCAGAAATCTCAACCAAATTTTTGCCGTGGCAGGGATGACATGCTATGACATAAGATAATATGGGCTTTAAGTGGTTCAGAGGACTGTTAGAAACACTGCAGTTTAAACTGGAACCAAAAATAGCCCATCCTTCCAAGGTCTAGCTGTCAAATGGACAGCAATGCTAATTATGCAACCTGGTCAAACTGAGGACTTCAGCTAAACAGGGCCGGATTAACAAATGTGGTGGCCCTGTTCAGTAAAACTGTGGGGGCCCCAACGACTGTATACTGTTGTGTGTAGGTCTGCACAATAAAATGGCGTCATTTTATAATGTGTCACATGTACTTGAGTTCCGGTCAGGTCAGAGGCGTAACTTTGGTCTAGAAAGTGGGGGTACTAAATTGCACATCGTATCCCCTTCAAGACCATTAATTCATTATAATGGCGCCCAATGAATCTATATTTTGCGCCATTTATGCGAAATGCCGAAAAATAATAATCATGCAATAAATATAATAATAATGACAATAAGCGAAACATTAAATATAATAACAATTAAAACAATTATTATTTAATAATTAAAATAAAAATAATTATTTAAAATTACTAACAATAGACATGTTTCATTATAGAAGAGACGTGTTTCTATCATAATTGAAGTGACGTAACAATAGGTCCCTTCTCTAGATTTAAACCTAATAACAATAGACTTATTCATAACTGAAGTGACGTAAGAATGGCCTTTATTCGCTAAATCTAAAATTACAAACTATGGACGTATTTCACAATTGAAATGACGTGACAAGAGTTAGGCCTATTCTCTAAATTAAAACTTAACATTTATTTAATAGACTTTTTCCTAAGTGAAGTGACGTAACAAAGGTCTTTATTCTGTAAATCTAAAATTACTAGTTATAGACGTGTTCCATAATCGAAATGACGTACTTAACAAATGATAGTCTTTTATTCTCTAACATTGAACTTAATAACAACTTTTTCAATAATTTAAGTAACGTAGCCAAGGCCTTTATTCCCTATAGGGCCTATCTGAGATTAAAAATAATAGACGATTTAGCAATTGTAATGACGTAACTATAAGCCTTTGTTGTCTAAATTTAACCTAATAACAGTAGACTGTGTCATAGCAGAAGTGACGTAACAAAGGCCTTTATTCTGTGAATGTAAACTTATAATAACAATACATTATACATTTCTTCATAATTGAAGTGACGTAACAAATGCCTTTATTCTCTAAATCTAAAAGTTACTAAATAATGTGTTTCATAATTTAAGTGACATAACAACGGGCCTTTGGTTTCAAAATTGAAACTTATAAGCCTACAATAGACGTGTTTCATAATAAAAGAGACGTAAAGAGGGCCTTTATTCTTAAAATTTAAATTTGTTAATAAAAAACGTGTTTCATAGTGTTTCATAATTGAAATAATGTAACAATAGGCCTTTATTTTAGGTAAAGGTAGTAAGTGTCTTAATAAGCAAGTAAAAATGGGTCTCACTAGCATTTCTGGCCGATTTTTTAGATGAAGCTGCCGGATAATGGAAACTCCAGTAGGGGCCCACACACACGTGCGAAAGTTGTGTATTTGTGTATATTAAATGAGTAGTTTCGAATAATTTGTCCCGAGTTTTTTTTACTCATTGTTACTATTAGCCTTAAGAAATTACAACAATTCTAAAATATTGAAAAAAATTTATTTTGCATGTGTGGGGGCCCCTCAAGTGTGGGGGCCCCTGTTCGGCCGAACATGTTGAACATGCCTTAATCCGCCTCTGCAGCTAAATGAATATAAGAAGGATAGCAAACCAGTCAAAACGAAGACATAAAATTGAAATTAAAACATTAAACTCAGTATGGTGCCTATAACTAGATCAAAACCTCTTTGTCACATCTTGCGAATTCACGTCAAACACAGAAAACTTCCTTCATAGCTAATGTGAACTTAACGGATAAAACTGGTCTCATACATTATGCATGGATCGGTCTTTAATCAAATCAAATCCAAGAGATTCCATCATTCCAGCGTCTAAGACGCAATGCATTAATTCTCGTCTTTTGTCAGAATTAAAACCGCATTGAAATCGAATCCATCAATTCACAGAGTCCTCTCAAGACACAACCTACCACACAGACACGAGATAACTCAGGTCTGCATCATCAGGTCATTCAGTGGACATTCCTGTGTACAGTTCAGAGTCAGAATGTTTGCATGGGGTGGCCGCTTGGTTAAAGCGTTCGGTCTGTAATACAGAGAGTACGGGTTCGAGCCTCGCCTGACGCAGTTATTGTGCAGGGACCTTGAGCAAGCCCTTTGCACACAATTGCTCACGACCATCGATGTTCTATCGTATGGTCGTGAGCACTTCTGAACTTTGGAAGGAGGCGTATATCCAATACAGTTGTACTGTATTGAAAGCGCTTACAAGTTGGTCGTGCTTATTCTCCTTCCCTTTCCTTCTCTCTTTGATGTCTTGGCAACTGGACCTGGACCTCCATTCTGCTGGTATCTCTGGACAACCCCTCTAACGTGACGCAGCACTCGTGAATAAGCGGGTGCCCTGCGTTTATATCTGAGTAGTGTTTTAGAAATTTATAGAATAGGATTAAGAAATCGTAGTCACAATCTCAAAATTTCTAAGGTGCTAGTCAAAAGCTAGGAGCACGGCATCAGCTCATTAACGAGCGCTGCGTCACGTTCGAGGGGTTGTCCAGAGAAACCAAGTGGAGGTCCAGGTCCGGTTACTCTCCATATCTTTCATCTGTTTGCGTCTTTTTCTTCTTCTCTCTCTCTCTGTCTGTCTTTGTCTGTCTGTCTTTGTCTGTCTGTCTGTCTCTGTCTGTCTGTCTCTGTGTGTCTGTCTGTCTGTCTTGCTCTCTGCCTTTCTTTCTTTCCCATAGCTTCTTTTAAGTCTGAGTCTCTCTGGTTCTTCGTCTTGTCGTATCTCTCACTCAACCTCATCAGCTCAAAAACGCCGTTCCACAGAAGGCATCAGAGCGACAAACAACCCTAAGGAGCATTTGTATTTCGACATCGCTGAACCCCCCCCCCCCCATTTCCGATGCACAGCCAGCCAGCCAACCTGCACCAGACCGAAGCAGAGGTCTGAGGCTTGGCTGCGGCCAGCCTGACCTCTCGTGGTCAGACTGACCACGAGAGGCAAGAGTGACCCGGTCAGAGCCAAATTTATCATGACCATCATTTTGCTGCTGGCAATTGCAATATTGACCGATGTAAGAAGGATAAGAAGCTTTCAAGTGGGCTTCGTCGGTCATTCCTCATAAGAAATTCCGTCGTCCTGTGGCTCGGCCATTCACAGATGCCACATAGACAGATGCCACATAGACAGATGCCACATAGCAACCACCGTGGTGCCACAAGGCATCGGCGTCCGTCCCGTGGTTTCTCATCAGATTCAATCTCGCCATAAAGTAACGGCGAAAATCTAGGATATGACACCTCATCACCAAAAGAATGCATTACATTCAGACACCATGAACTGACCTACATTCACACATCATGAACGGATCTACATTCACAAGCACAAATTGACCTGCAATCACACATCAAGAATTGACCTACATTCACGCAGCATGAATTGACCTACATTCACACACCCTGAACTGACCCACATGCATGCAGCATGAATTGACCTATGTTCAAACACCCTGAACTGGCCCACATTCATGCAGCATGAATTGACCTACATTCACATACCCTGAACTGACCTATAATTACACATCTTGAACTGACCTATATTCACACATCATGAACTGACCTACACTCACACACCCAGAACTACCTATAATTACTCACTTTGAACTGACCTACATTCACACAGCACTAACTGACCCACATTCATGCAGCATGAACTGACCCACATTCACACACCCAGTATAATTACTCATTTTTGATCTGACCTACAATCACACAGCACGAACTGACCCACATTCATGCAGCATGAATTGACCTACATTCACACACCCATAACTACCTATAATTACTCATTTTTAACTGACCTACATTCACACAGCATGAACTGACCGACATTCACACAGCATGAACTGACCCACATTCACACACCCAGAACTACTTATAATTACTCATTTTTGATCTGACCTACAATCACACAGCACGAACTGACCCACATTCATGCAGCATGAATTGACCTACATTCACATACCCTGAACTGACCTATAATTACACATCATGACCTGACCTACATTCATACAGCATGAATTGACCTACATTCACACATCCTGAACTGACCCGCAACCATACAGCATGAATTGACACCCACCCTGAACTGATCTATAATCACACATCATGAACCGATCTACATTCACACAGCATGAACTGACGATCTGAAAGGGTTAGAAGCAACAGAAATACTCAACGCATAAATAGCATTTGTCTAATTAACTGCCATTAAGTTTGAAGAGTAAAACTTTAAAAGGTAAAACACCACAAAGTCTTAACAATACACATCCGAGTGTCACTGATCTTAGTGATCTTAAGAAAGAAAGCAGCATCGTATCTGAGGGAATAAAAGTCTTGGACAGTCAAAATGGCAGATGATACCTTACTTGTTGGTTCATTTAATATGCATGGTTTCACGACAGGTGTTGTCATATGACTAAAAGACAAGACCACTGGTTGGCTCCAGCCGGTATGAACAAATTAAATCTAATTAACAATCAGTTCTTAGTGTATGGTGTCTCTGGCATGACAGAGACATTAGGGAGGAGAATCCTGCATGGCACAGACTGTTTGGAGGAATCGTCTTCATGTGGCATAAGAGCCCGTCAAAATCAAATTAAAGTAATTGGGTCTGACATTGAAGGCCGCTGTGTTGCGCTTTAGTTACACTGTGGCAACCGTTGTCTTGTACTAGTTAATGTATACTTTCCGTCTTATTCTAACTCCATCCAGTATAAAGCACAGCTGAACCAATGTCTTAGCTTCATTGAGCAAATACTGGGGTCTAATGACCACACATATATATTAATCTTGGGTGATACTAACTTTCAGTGTTCATTGGCAAACAGCAGTTGCTATAGCAGTTTTGTCAAGCTTATTGAAACTTCTAACTTGTTAAGCTGCTATCATTTTACTGGTGGTACTAATACTTATATGAATGTGGCTCTTGATCAGTCCTGATGCACTGACCATTATGTCTGTATCTGCCCCATTGCAGAAGTGAACGTGATTGAAAGTGTTTTCAATCACAGCGACCATAAACCATTAAGCCTCAACTTGAGGTCTTTACTAAATAGAACTGGTAGGAATGCTAACCACGACAGCATTACCTACGATGGGACAAGACCAATTTGACGGAATATTACAGGGTATCTTGAGATTTATGTGCGAGATCGGGTTAGCTCAGTTGCTTGCCTTGCACGGTGCCCAGTGGGTTGCAGCAAGTTGGTAACCACCGACATGCCATTCATTGCTTGTATAGTGATATCATTTATGCTATGAGAAAGGTTAGATTCTGCATCAGTTCCTAGATTTCAACATAATTCTTTAAACGGTTTTTGGTATGAACATATTGATAACCTTAAACAAAAGTCCATGTTTTGGGGTATGGTGTGGAAGGATGCAGGTTATCCAAAATCAGGTGAAGTATTTCATATAAAAACATCTTGCTCTGTCAAATATAAAATGAGCGTTAACACTTTAACAATGAGCATCATCAGCGTGCACTAAAACTTATCGACAAATAATCTCCCTTAATGTTAAAGGGTTAAACAGGCGATATATGATTTCGAACGCAAGTTTGATGATAAGTTACAAGCACTTTCAGAGTAAAGAGCCCAGTCAGTTTTGGAAATGCTGGAATTGCAAGTTCCATAGGTCCATGGCTTTGAATGCCAGAGACACTCTGAACAGTGTGCACGATGACGTTGGCGGTGCAAACGAGTTTGCTAAATACTTTGCTTCTGTGAATCACAATTCTGATATTGATAGTGAAGCATTTAGTGATTTTAATGTCTTGCAAAGCAAGTATAAGCTTGGGTTAACACATAATACTAAATGCTGAATGCATAATTAATGTAGAGAAAGGTGACAAATGTATACATAAACTGAAACTTGGTCAAGCGAGTGGACCTGATGGTCTTAGCGTGGAGCATTTGCTACACATGCACCCGCTTCTTGTTGTGTTACTCACTGCCTTGTTAAGAGGCTTAGTCTGTCACATTTATGTGCCAGAAACATTTGGTAATGGCATTATAAACCCGTTGGTCAAAAACAAAATGGATGATTTGAGTTCTGTTAATAACTATTGAGCAATCACATTTACTCCTGTTATTTCCAAACTATCTGAATGTATTTTTTATGGATATGTGCAGAATGTTTAGAGTCCAATGAGATTCAGTTTGGGTTCAAACATGGAGTAGGGTGTGCTAATGCATTATTTGCCATGCACTCCTCGATTGATTTTTATGTGAGGGCAGCACTGTATTCACAGCAGCCATGGATATTAGCAAGGCATATGACACTGTTAATCATTATAAGCTGTATTCCAGCCTCCTAAAGTCTGGTTGCCCAGTGTGGGTGGTCGATATTCTGGTAGATTGGTATAGTAAACTAGCGGTGGCAGTACATTGGAACAGCAGTATGTCCAAGTAATATGCAGCTCAGAGCGGTGTACGGCAGGGGAGTTCTCTGTTGCCCTTGTTGTTTAACGTTTTTGTTAATATGTTTATTGTGGAGTCGAGAGCAGCTAGGTTGCAATATTAACAAGTCCTGGTTGGGATACATCATGTATGCAAATGATATTATTTTTCTATCCAAATCGGTAATTGGGCTTCAGGCCTTACTAGATAAATGTAGTGTTGTTAGGCCTAACATCTAACTGTAATAAATCTTGGTGCCCTTACAGTTCGGTCCTCGAGGCAAGGCTTCCACTGCCTGATACGTTTCTAGGTCAGTTCATGCTGTTTTGTTCTGTTCAACACATGTTCTGCATCAGTTATTACTTCCAGAGAAAACTGTTGCATACTCATTGCGCCCCAGGGCACACAATAGAATCATACCTAATGCCGACTCCTTAGCTCGTAAAACCTTTGTCATTCGAAAGTTATATGCTTAAATTAATTTTATGAACTGTGTACACCAAAATGCGGTTAGCACTTGGTTTTGAATAAAGGATATGCTTACTTACTTACTTACTTACTTTGTGGACCGAGCAGGTGAAATATTTGGGAGTTGTCTTTTGTGTTGGTAGTAAACTGAAATGCGATGTGGATAGTATAGCAATTTTTAAGCAGCTAGCAATAATATTTTCAATAACTCTTTGGGTTTGTCGGAGCTAATGCAGCTTCACTTATAGCAGACATATAGCCTCCCAGTTTTAAGATACGGCTCAGTAGCAGCGAGGTTTTCTCAGTCTAAACTAAATGCCTGCTGCAACAATGTGTATCACAAACTGTTTCCATACATATATTTATACGGGAATCAGCAACAGAATTTATTGCAGAGCTAGGTGGTTTGGATTTTAAATCTATTAGAGTTATTGCCATGTTTAAACTACTTAAAAGTACACTCAGCATAATACGACATCACTGACACTCAGTTATGGAAGCGAGTTTAATTTTCTAGCTAATGGTCTTGGTGTATCAGTAGAGGACAACATGTTGTATGTCGGTCACAGGTTTATAATGCTTACGCCTCTGTTGGTTTGAGCTGGTGTTTTGTATTTTTGTGTTTTTGTATTTTTATATTTTTTCATTTTGCATTTTCTAATCTTTGTGTTTCTGCTTTGAGTGAAATAAAGTATATATACATGTTAATAGGAAATGCCACACCATACATGTTAATAGGAAATGCCACATCATACATGCTAATAGGAAATGCCACATCAAACATGTTAATAGGGAAGTTTTACATTAAATGTTTGATTTTGTTGCTACCTTAGGAATTATAATATAATTTAAATGATCCCTCAGGAAATAAGAGATTAGTTTGGGGTAAAAATATATGAAAGAAGAATTCAAAGTATATCATTCTTTGCTATTATTAATACCGGTACTAATTATTGTTATGAATACTTCAGTTAAAATTAACGTAAGGTGGAACTAATTGCTCAGACTAAATAGCATAACTGTGTGTTGACTTGGATGACCTACTTTGTCTCTTGCAACTCTTCAACTGGAGCAGCCCGAGTTTACTGCACATGGTTGGTGCAACATAAATTCCGCTAATCAGTGGTATTAGCAGCTGCTCTTTCTCTTTTCTTTGGTCTCTCTAACAACTGGACTCGGAACTTCACTTGACATCTCTGGACAACCCCTCTGACATGACGTAGCACTCGTGAATAAGCTGAGCCCTGCGCTTAGGGGTCGTCCATTAATTCTGTCAAAAAATTTTAGGCAGTTTTTCCCTCTCCCCCTCCTTGTCAACAACTGTCAAACATTCCAGGACCTCCTAATAAAATTATGTCAAAAACATTTACCCCTCTATGTACAGTGTATGTATGTGTATGTGTGTACACACGTGTAAAGCAGTATCTGTCTGTATGTCTGTCTGTCTGTCTGTCTCTAATGTGTGTGTGTAAGTGTGTGTGTCCATACATATACATATAGCCACTCGGTACTACAGAATGCATTCTCATCAAATATACAATTATTCAAACACATATGAAATTAGTGAGTTTGATTAATGCAATTAACAGTTCAATTCTAACTTAATCTGGGAACAATAAACAAGATAATTTAAAACGAATAAAATATTGCGTTTGATTAAATTTCAAACAAACAAGAAGTAGATCACTCATAAAATAAAGACTTTCCGAATCTACGGTTGCTTTTTGATTAAATTATTGTTAAAGTCAGTTGTCTCCCCCTGTCAAGAATTGTGAAACATTTCAAACCCACTTTCCCCATTTTGTTGACATAATTAACGGACGACCCCTTAGCTTTAGAGAAGCGCTTTAGAAATTTGGAGTTTACGATTACGATCGGTTATATTAATTACAAACTAATTCAGGCGTGGGCGAGATTTCAGACTTAGAGCAGTAGTAACCGATTCTGAAGTTAGAAGCATCAACAGAATATGACTCTGCTATGGCCACGTGAACACAGTATGTCGATTATAAGATCGCTTTAGCCGACTGTCTTCCTAGAAAGGGGTCTGACATCGTTTGCCTTCTTTCCTGGGAATAATAATACATTGCCTAGCAGCGCTCTCTGACGGCCAATTCTTAATAGACGATGTCCTAATGCAGACGTTGGTCTAAGTAAGCAATCATCGGACAACGATGTCCACAAATAAACAGCCGACAGATCATCATATCTGCTGGCCGTCATGACTGTACAAGATGACTGCACGCCTCACTGATGACAGTCACAACTCGACATCATCACTTTTGCCAGACTCCAACAAGGTTGTATGTATGCATCTGAACACTTATGTCGAGCGTTTTAAGAACCCCACAAGGTCACTGTGTAGATCTAAAAAGGTGCATCTTAAGATGAGCTGAAAATGTTTTTCTCAGCTATCTGTGGCTAATTGCAAGTAGAAGCACTGTTCCACTAAGACAGTAGTGATCTGATCCTTCTCATTAATGGACCCATTAATGAGAAGGTTCAGATCACTGTATGAGAGGATGAAATCAACAGGTTGATGCCTTGTGCTTTAGACATCGGCACAATAGAAGTTACCAGTGCTCTTTTTCAGCTGGAATGCATTCCGGCACCTTTTTGGCTACTAAAAAATAATTCATTTATTTTAATAGTAAAAACATTAATTTAGTTATTTTAATTTAATTTCAGTGTTGTGAACTGTTTTCAGTGTTTATTGAGATCCCTCCCAACCCCAATCCCATTTTTCTCGGGATTTTAGCCCTTCCATAATTGTTCAATGTTCGGTTATGGAACCTATTGTTCAGTTCCAGAACCTTTTTTTCTAGAAAAAAAGCACTGGAAGTTACTAATTACAATGTTTTATAGTGCTTAACTATCATATTGTAATCTGTAATTTAACATGGCCAGTGACATGCGCAGAATCACACTGTCTTTCTGCAAAAGGTTTTAGATCTGCTTTATCTCTGTAAATTTCATGACCGGCATGAAATTCACTTCCAACAGATAACTAATGAGATCACCAGAAATGCCTCAAAGACAGTTAGTTTCACTGACATATAACGTACAGTTTGGTTTCAGTTCAGCCGGCACCAGAACTGATAGATGCAAGCCTAGCCACCAAGCATCCATCTCAATTTCGATTCACGTCGTAGCATGTCCACCTGTAGGATCAAAAGGTTCTTCTAATTTGCCTCAAATGCCTCGTGATTCCTTCTTGTCTATCTATCTCACTTATTTCCTGATCTCCTCGCAAAATAATTTCTCATTATGCATGCTGGCCCAGCACATACACTGCAAAAGAGCTAATGGATATCAGAGATTTTTCCTCTCTATAAAAAAAATCTCACAGAAGCTAGGCATTTGACCCTGAAGTAGAAGAATTTGGGAATTAGTGATGTAAATTTCCTGGTAAAATATTTTTGTGGTAAAAATCTGGATTTTTACCAGTGGAAATGGTAAAATATGGTAAAAAGATGTAATATATCTTGGTTATGTTCCCCTAAGGTGTATTTTGCCATTTATCAGTTGCAGGCATATACTGAACGGAATAATAACACTGACTTTGTACTGTATTCACAACCAGTTTGTTTCCAAAAAATACATTTTTATTACAAAGTCAATTTTCGTCTGCTTTCACAAACCGTAATGATTGTTGTAAGTGATTCAGCGCAGATGAAGACTTTTCTCATAATTGGTATGTATCAGGTCTCATTCAGATAAAATGTACAACTTATCAGTTCTGGTAAAAGTAGAATTTAGAGAAAGAGACGATAGGTAGGATCAAGTGTAGCTGTCTATTCTACTATTCTACTACAATAATATGATCGATATTAATTGTCATGTGAGCTGGTTTCATAGCTGGATTTCTGCTACAGAAAATTATGCACGAAAACTAGTTGAATTTTGGAAGAACTAACTTAGTATTATTTTTCAACGCAATTCAGCAATCATCGTACATCATGTGTCATGGGTTGAAATGTAAATGCTATCCTGCAACATGTCACAGTGTAATTATTAACTATTAATTTTACAAAGATTTCCCATTCTTTTCTGGAACCCGTACTCTTTTGCGTTACAAAGTGAGCGCTCAAACTAGTCGGCTAACATCCATGGGATACGTGCCACTACCTGATTGTATGACTGTATGACTTTAAGCCAATGAAAACAATCATCAAAAGCTATATTACCTGTGCTTTTGAAGTGATGTTGTTGACATGTATGTCAAATGAAACTAGGTCAATTTCAAGTAAACTGAGTAAAGCTCAAAGACTGGAAGAGGCAATCAATGAAACTAGGTCAATTTCAAGTAAACTGGGTAAAGCTCAGACTGGAAGAGGCAATCAATGAAACTAGGTCAAATTCAAATAAACTGGGCCAAGTGCAACGAATGGCAATATCGCAACATAGATATATCAAAAGATTACATCAATATAATTATCAATATAGATTTTCAAAAAGGCAATAACCCAAAGCATTGCATTGACACCAACTGGTTGTTGAGCACAATGAATGAAAGCATAAGTCAATCAGGTCTCTGAGAAGACAACTATTGGATGCAGATGACCAAACAATGCCAGTCATTGTTCAGTGATGCATGCAGATCATGAAGAACATCAGACGAAGACTGCCATCGCCATGAAGATAAATAAGACTCCATGGATGGATGCAACTAAAGCACACCCTAATGAAAGAAACTCTCTGTCTGTCTGTCTGTCTGTGTGTCTGTATGTCTGTCTATGTCTGTCTGTCTGTCTCTCTCTTCCTATCTCTCTTTTTCTGTCTCTCTCTATCTGTCTCTCTTTTTCGTCTCTTTCTGTCTCTCTAGCCGTCTCTCTATCTCTCTGTTTGTCTCTTTTTCTCTCTCTCTGTTTCTCTCCCTCTGACTTTCTCTCTCTCTTTCTGTCTGTCTGTCTCTTTTTTTTCTTTCTCTCTGTGTCTCTCTCTCAGACTTTCTGTCTGTTTGTTCCTCTTTCTCTATTTCTCTCTGTCTCTCTCTCTTTCTGTCTCTCTCTGTCTGTTTGTCTGTTTTTCTCTTTCTGTCTCTTTGTCTGTCTCTGCCTCTCTTTTTCTCTGTTTATGTTTTTCTCTTTCTCTCTGCAGTGCATACAGTCAGAGAAATAAAAAAAGTAATGATAAGAAATATATGACGAATAGGAGCGGAAGAGAAAGACCTTAGAAGAAGAAGAAGTAGATAGCGCAAGTCTATTTCTGAACGCACAGAATTAAATTATCAGCTTAGAGCATGGCTAAACATCATTTAATCTGCCTAATCTGATAGCGTTATGTCTGTAGTGTCCTATCCAAATGTCACAACTGATTCTTTCATCCAGGGCCGAGGAGGTTGTATAAAAATGCTTACATTAATGACTGATAATGGTTGGGAAAGTCTGAAAGCAAAAGTGCACATCAAATCATATTGAAGAAAGTGAGTAAAACTTAAGGGGTGGTAAGTAAGTAAACTGAAATCAAGATATACAGGGGATACAATTGAAAATGGCAGAAATATCATGATGGAAAAGAGGAAAAATAAACAACTGAGCATGCAGGATCTCAATTGCAGGACTGTGCAAGAATACAAATACTTCAGTCTGTTTATCTGTTGAGACAGAAACAACAACCAAAATGACAATTTTCAAAAATACAAAAGACCAAGTTAAGACAGTGGGGAAATTATTATTATTATTATTATTATTATTATTATTATTATTAATTATTATTATTATATTTTTTAAATTCTAAAATATTTTTATTATTAATTATTATTATTATATTAATAATAATTATTATTATTATTATAATTTATTCAGTGCCACTACCTAATGACTAAGCATCAATCAAAGCTGCAGAGCAATTGTAAGTGAAGTACCTGCTTAAACTCCCTCCCTACACAGTAACCGTCTCAGAGGAGGCTCAAACCTGTATGCGATGCAATACAACGTGAGCACCCTAATACAAGACCTCAGGAGTGTAGATCATTTTCAGTAATTCTTTCTCTTTACACTAATGTCATTATTATTATAATAAGTCGATTTGTAAAGCGCAAGATAATGTAACTAAATGCGCTGCTTAATCAGCCACTAATAAGATGGCATAAACATATGAGTCCTCAATGCCCTATGAAAGCTCTCTAGTGATATCTCAGGATCCCAAAGTGCAGCAGGCAGAACACTCCAAACTGTTAGGCTACAGACAGCGAATGTCCTTGCTCGCGACCTGCTGGCTTCCCCTCCATACTAGACTGTAATTCGCGGCTGTCCATGCTCGCAGCAGTCTGCGCCTATGGATGGCTGATTTAAAGTTGTGGCATTGGCTACCTGAATCCACCAGGTCTGCTAGAACTTTCTCATATGTGTTTTTCAGTGTGCTTTTCCAACACGTCTTCCCCTACAACACTTCTGACATGTCAGATTTTCAATGGAAATCAACAGAATTTGTAAACTTGAATTTTTTTCCTGTGGTCGTAACTGAACACCTCGCTTTAGCAGGGTCAACCGTGAAATGCTATCAATACTCTGTCATCCTGAGATAGTTTATAAGTGACCTTGGCACAGAGCATTTCTGCAGTTCCTCAACTCGGCAATAGTTATTTCAAACCCTGCTTCCTGGGTGATCAACCGGATCAGAGTGAGTAAGCGAGTATTTCGACCTGAAGATACAAAAAGAAAATGTCTCTGAAGAAAAGCGACATCATTGTGTGCACATGTTGTGGCATGTACGGAGCGAAAGATAGTTTTGGGGATGAGACCGGCGCCACGTGCATGCAGTGCACGCGAGTGTTTTGCTTAGAGATAAGTTTGGAGGAAGTGAAGGAAAGTCTAGAGGAAGAAAAGAAAAGGTCGGAGGCAGATAGGAAATGCTTGGAGGTTTTGCTGCAGCGCCTCACGGCTTTGGAGCAGACTAGGAAACCTGAAGAGGATTCAATGGGAAAAGGTAGCAATGAAAAAGAGAGCGTCGATATGGTGCAGGACCCAAAGGTTAGGCCGGCAGAGAAACCAAAGGACAGGCCATCTGAGCAGCTGAAGCAGCAAAAATCAGCCAAGAGCGCACCCAGGCAAAGGCAACGGAAGGTGGTTTTGGTGGGAGATTCCCTAGTAAGGCATGTTGGAAAGAATTTGCAGATGCAGCGTGCAGGGTTCAGATCCATCTGCAAGCCAGGGGCTCGAATAGAGCAAATGCTCCCAGAAATCAAGCAGAAGGCAGAGCTGGAGGATACGGTTATAGTGCAAGTTGGCACAAATAACCTCCGAATGGAAGAAAAAGAAGAAATTTTGAGCAGCTATGAAGCAATGATGAAAGGGTTGAAGGAGGACCGACAAGGGGAAGTTGTTGTCATGGGCATTTTGCCTAGGCAGGATATCAGTGATGCCCTAGAAGAGAAGAGAGTAGAAATCAATACAAGGCTGAAGGAGATGTGCAAGCAGGAGGAGGTTAGATATTGGGAGGTTGACTTCAACCCATGGAAAGGTGGGTACTTGGGGGGAGATGGTCTGCATCTGAATGCTCGAGGTGCAGACATGGTTGCGAGGCAAGTCTTTGGGATGATGAAGACTTTAAACTTGGTGGGAAGACAGTTAGTGCAGTAAATGGACTCGCTAACTGTCAAACAAATAAAGATAAAAAGTTACAAAAAACAGAAGCCAGCAGTAGTGAAGATAGGAGATGCAAGGAAATGGGGAGTAGTAGAATTTTAAAATGTATGTTTGCAAATGTGAGGAGTATAGTAAGTATTACAAAGAGAGCAGAATTGGAATTGTATGCAGATAAGGAATCACCAGACATAATTGGAATAGCAGAGTCATGGACAAAACCGGAGATCATGGACAGTGAATTAGCTTTAGATGGATACCAATTATTTAGAATGGATCGTGTTAACCAGAAACCAGTTGGGCATGGGGCTGGAGGGGTTTTGCTGTATGTTAAGAGCAGCATTAATGCAGTAGAGAGAGGTGATATGAAGAACGAGACCTTCAAAGAAAGTGTCTGGTGTGAAATTCAATTTAAAAAATCTAAGATGCTTGTGGGAGTTTGCTATAGGGTACCAGATGCCAATGAAGAAGATTACCAAGGATTATGCAAACTACTAGAAATGGCCAATAAGGAAACGTCCTTGATTATGGGGGACTTCAACTACCATATTGATTGGGAAAAAATGGAAGGGGAGAGAGAAAAAGATAAGATTTTCATGGATTTTGTTAATGCCAGCTTTATGCAGCAGCATGTCATGGAGCCAACGAGGGGAGACAACATTTTGGACTTAGTGCTAACATCGGATGAAAATATGGTTGAGAATGTGAGTGTGGGGGAGCATTTTAGTACTAGTGATCATCAGGTTGTGAGATGGGAATTAGTAATGGAGCAGACCCAAGAAGTAAAAGCCTATGTGACAAGACCCAACTTCTTTAAGGCAGACTATGAATTAGTTAGGAAGATGCTGAAGGAAAGGGATTTGGTAAGTGAAATAAAGGGCATGGGAGTGAATGATGCTTGGGAGAAGTTCAGAGAACGTATGAGGGAGATTATCGAAGAAAACATACCGAAGCACAAAAGAACCAATAAGAAGAGGCCTTGGGTAACACGTGAGGTTCAAAGAAAGAGAAGGGCAAAGCACAAAGCATGGAAGAATTTACAGAAGTTGAAGAAGGAAACAAAGAAGGGACTGGATTTGGATCAAGAGAGTGTTGCCAGACTTGAGAAGTTAAGAAACAAGTATGTGAATAAAAGAAACAGCTGCAATAATGCAAACAAGAAAGCAATACAAAACTTTGAACAGAAGTTATCGAGGAATGTAAAGGAGGATAGTAAGAGTTTCTACAACTATGTCAGAAGTAAGCAGAAGAGGAAAGACAGAATTGGGCCATTGAAAAAAGAAGAAGGAATGGGAGAAGTTATAGTGGATGATGTGGAAGCTGCTGAAGTACTCAATAAATATTTCAGCTCAGTGTTTACTTTAGAAGAATTAGGAAATGTACCTGAGCCCAAACAAATATTTGTAGATTGTGGCGAGAAGGGATTAACACAGGTACTGTTTACTAAGGAAAATGTGGTGGAGCAACTGAAAAGACTTAAAACCGACAAGAGTCCGGGCATAGATGAACTCCATCCAAAATTTTTACATGAAGTGAGGGAGGAAATTGGAGAGGCATTAGCCCAGATCTTCAATAAATCAATGCAGACTGGAGAGGTACCACGGGAATGGAAGGATGCACTCATAGTGCCACTGTTTAAAAAGGGAAATAGAAGTGAACCAGGTAACTACAGACCAGTCAGTTTAACCAGTGTGGTGTGCAAGGTCATGGAAAGAATTATCAAGGATAACATAGTAAAACATTTGAATGAGCATGATATTATAAAGGGCAGTCAACATGGATTTACCAAAGGCCGTTCGTGTTTGACAAATCTGTTGGAGTTCTTTGACGAGGTCTATGAGAGGATTGACGAGGGAAAACCTGTAGATGTAATTTACTTAGATTTTGCCAAAGCATTTGACAAAGTACCTCATGTAAGGCTGGCCAAAAAGCTACAAGCAGGTGGGATTAGAGGGCAGGTACTAAGATGGATTCAAAGCTGGTTATCAGGTAGAAGACAAAAGGTGGGCATAGGTGATAAACATTCTGGCTGGACGACAGTGCTAAGTGGAGTGCCACAAGGATCAGTGCTTGGGCCACTGCTTTTCGTACTTTTTATTAATGACATAGACGATGGGATTTTATCTAAAATTTCTAAGTTTGCGGATGATACAAAACTATGTAGAGCAGTGGATGATGAAGAAGAAGCAGAGATACTGCGGGAAGATCTAAGAAGAATGTTCAGATGGTCACAAGACTGGCAAATGCTCTTCAATTTGGAAAAGTGCTCAGTGATGCATATGGGGAGGAGAAACAACGAGTTTTCATATGAAATGGGGGGCACGGTGTTGAAAGTGAGTGATGAAGAAAGGGACTTGGGAGTGATTATGCACAAGAGTGCAAAACCTTCAAGGCAATGTGCTGAAGCAGCAAAAAAGGCTAATTCAACTTTAGGTATGATAAAAAGGACAATAGTCACCAGAGACAAAGATATAATAATAAGGTTGTACAAATCACTGGTTAGGCCACAGTTGGAATACTGCATCCAGGTATGGAATCCATACCTGAAACAGGACATGGAAAAACTGGAGAAAGTACAAAGAAGAGCTACGAAAATGATTTGGGGCTACAAGGATCTGAGCTATGAAGAAAGGTTGAAAAGGTGTGGACTAACAACATTGGAGAAAAGGAGGAGCAGAGGAGATCTGATTGAAGCTTATAAGATTATCACTGGAAAGGAAGCACTGCAGTGGGAGAGGTTCTTTGAATTAGCACCGAACAAGGCAACTCGGGGACACAGGTATAAATTATTTAAGAGGCCGAAGGGAACATTAGGGCAGAAATTCTTTAGTGCAAGAGTTGTAGACCTGTGGAATGGTTTGGACGATAGTACTGTCTCAGTGGACACTATAACAGCTTTTAAGAAGAAGCTAGGAAAATTGGGCTATTAAGAGTTCGAGGTAAATTTGCAGTGGTTCTAACACAGACTACACGTCTTCTGAACCACTTAAAACCCCTTGTTATGTTTATCGCATTACCCACTCCATGGCAAATGGGGAATCGCTCTTCCAACTTGGATTAGAGGCAAGATCCCACTGCTCACACATAACGGCCTGATTCGCTGAATTACAGCCTATCTTAGAGAGCTACGAGCTTATGCGGATGCTCCCCAGGGGGAGCTGATCTCGTCGTCTCGCCTCACGTGGTAGGATGATTGTTCCTCCGTTCCACCCAAAGCCGTTGGGAGCTTTATTGTGTGGCTGGGTCTTCATTCACGAAGACGCTGACGCAAAAACGCGACCAGGAAATTATGGATTTCCATACACGAGGACATAGTCTGAATGCCGGTCACAACATGGTGAGGCATGTGCAGTGTGGAACTATTTTGAAAGATGCGCTGAATCATCATGACGTGCAGGAGCCATCAATTACATAACATCGCAAATTCTGTTTTCATCTAAGCAACCTATCGCAGATTTGGTTCTTCTAATATCAGCATAAATTGTAATCATATTGTAATTGAAACAGATCAGAGTGCTCCGATAAAATCGTAATTGTAATTGCAAATTTACATAGGGCCACTTCAAGACAGACTCATGAGAGGCGCTGATGACTGACTTGCAACAGAGTGGCAGTTATTTCGCATTTATTACCAAATTTAAACGTTTCTCAAAATAAGGGAACTGGCATCTCAGCAGTCTTCCTGCATCTACTCGTGAGGCCAAAAGTTTTTATGTTTTTAGAAAATAATTGAAAATTTAATCACCATCTAACTCTTAGCATTTGTGATGAAAGATGTCAAACAAAGCATCCTAGAATTAGCTTGCCATATAAACTGTCGTAATTAGAAAATTTAGCTTTCAGCTGATTTTACAGCAACTCCTTTTTTATCATGCTTAGAAATCAATCCACGGTGACAGATAATATTAACCGCATATCACCACCTAATCCTACCCAACTGTCTTCTAATGCAGTCAACTGTCAATGTGACCGACACGTTTGATCCTCCCACGAACGATAAATCTTTGGCTTATTACATATTTTTTGTCCAGGCCAGATAAAGCAAAATGACGCAGTTTGCCAAAATTCTGAAAACAGAAATGGCCGAACTGTGGCAAGCTTATTCCGTAATTATCAAGCACAATTATCCAGTTCATTTCAATCAGTTTCGATCAATGAATTTTGAAAATAGATGTGTAAATTATGCTGCAGTCATCGCAACAGAGCATTTGCCAGCAATTCTTAAAACCTACCGCAATCAAATGAAGAACTATCCATTTGAAACAATGCCAGCAACATTCTAGTTGACTTTGTGATTGAAATCGCATATAACGAGACATACAGAACTCTTGCTAAGAATAACTAATCACTGTACATTCTGAAAAAGATTTCTGCCCAGAACGCACATGCACACATTGTCAGGCAGTCAGGTCTGTAGAAGATTAGTAGTAGATTAGTATCCAAGTACCACTTTATAGTACTTGTATTTGCATCTGAAGTACTTGAACTTGTAGAGAAGTAATTAATTTGCACAGTGCTGTCCAAATACTGCTGGACATGGTAGCAGATTGGTTAGATCGTTCGACTTGTAACACGGAGAGTACATTTTGAGCCTCACCTGAGACAGTTACTGTGTAGGGACCTTGAGCAAGTCCTTCACTCACAATTGCTCAGCACCATCGATTGATGCTTGGTCATTACACAGTGGCGTTTAATCAATTCACAATAATGACAGTAGAGTTCTTTTGGTCTGTCTGGATATGTTCTAATTAAATAATTGCAACGAGTCTAAGCACCAAGACATTTGATGTAGCAGTGCCGTTGAAGAAGCACTGCACGTAATGCTAGCTCACATATTTACGGGCGATTACTCGCTTGCTTGCTCACTCCCTTTACGTCTATCCGTTTATTATTCATGGAACTGGTATAGCAGTTAGTAGAGAGTTCGGTTCCATCTGCCGTCAGAAAAATGCAACAGACATCATCCATAAAAAATGTTGAAGCCGGTTGTTCAACCCTTTTCATATACATATTTTAAACGTATGAACCAGCACAATCTTAATACCCATGAGGTTCAACGAGGAACGTCCACGGGTACTTAATAATTTTGTTGGCTAGGCCACACCACGTCAGAACCATCTAATAAATCGCACAGAACAGCCATACGGCTGCATTGTTAACATTTAAACTATATATTCAGTTGTTTCAGCATCCTCCAACAGCTAATTTGTTAACAGTTCACAGAGCCATTAATCCAATTAGTCGACGCTTAACCCACAGCGTTGATTCTCTGCTCCACTGGCCACCGCACTGCTCTGAACGGGTGAAAACACTGATTAATGACCCACCGGAAGATTAATCTGCACAAGGCTACGCTCTCTACTTTATCACTTCCAAACTCTACACTCCATTTTCAAGGCCCGAACTCCGTTCCACAATTACATCCCAAATACGACTGACTGTCCCGAATAAAAATGCAAACTAGGCAGCATCAATCACAGAGCAAAGCTGATTCATCTGATGGAGGGAGGATTAGATGGAATCTCAGCAGAACATACAACATTTGTATGCAACTGAAGTGTATGCGAGCGATCGGGGAAACAAATAACTTGACAAACAGTAAAGGCAACGACATAGTAAAACTTCCAGATTCACATCAATATCAAGTGTCAGACTCTGTTCCAACACACATCTCTTGTTTGTTTGCGTGCAACGAGTGACAGAACAGCGCTAAGATCTCGGCCGCAAGAGTAGACCAGTGCTCGTGACGTTCACTAAAAATTTCGTCAGTCATGCAACAACGATCACCAACAGCAAGTTCCTTCTGTTCGAGGTTGTGCAGAGGTTTCAGCACAGACTAAGTCTATAATGTTATGTTGTCATATACTGTTGTTGTTGCTGCTGTTATAGGTTAACTATTGTTGTCTTTTCATTGTTTCTGCTGCATAAAATGTTGTTAGAGAAAGATATAATAATAATAATAATAATAATAATAATAATCTTTTTCTTTATTAAGGGGTGGTAAGTAAGTAAACTGAAATTAAGATAAACAGGATACAATTGAAATTCAAACCAACAAATGCAGTAAGATTACATTGAGACATGACAGTACAATTATCAATATCTTAACTAAACACACATTATGGCAGCCATGCAAGGTGCCCGCCCGAGGGGAGTTGTGGGAATCAAACCGCATACTGCTGCTCTCCTGCTGTTCTCCTGGCCATGAGTGCTACCGTTACTATATCCCCCCTCCATGTAATGTAATATATTCAGGTTAGTAATAAGCATCAATACCAAAGCCAGTGACTGCAACAAATTCCAGAGGAGGCGCTGAAGAAACTTTAAACAAACATCTCATCTGCGAATTTCCATTGCAACACTATGCACACGACATTAAACAATGGTCACATCAAACAATGGTCACATCAGAAAATGGTCATATCAGACAATGGTCACTTCAAACAATGGTCATTTCAAACAATGGTCATATCAGACAATGGTCACTTCAAACAATGGTCACTTCAAACAATGGTCACATCAGACAATGGTCACATCAGACAATGGTCACTTCAAACAATGGTCACATCAAACAATGGTTACTTTAAACAACGGTCACTTAAAACAATGGTCACATCAGACAATGGTCACTTCAAACAATGTACCAAGATCAGACAATGGTCACTTCAAACAATGGTCACATCAAATAATGGTCACTTCAAACAATGGTCATTTCAAACAATGGTCATATCAGACAATGGTCACTTCAAACAATGGTCACTTCAAACAATGGTCACATCAGACAATGGTCACATCAGACAATGGTCACTTCAAACAATGGTCACATCAAACAATGGTTACTTTAAACAACGGTCACTTAAAACAATGGTCACATCAGACAATGGTCACTTCAAACAATGTACCAAGATCAGACAATGGTCACTTCAAACAATGGTCACATCAAATAATGGTCACTTCAAACAATGGTCACATCAAACAATGGTTACTTTAAACAACGGTCACTTCAAACAATGGTCACATCAGACAATGGTCACTTCAAACAATGGTCACATCAGACAATGGTCACTTCAAACAATGGTCACTTCAAACAATGGTCACTTCAAACAATGGTCACATCAAACAATGGTCACATCAAATTATGGTTACTTCAAACAATGGTCACATCAAACAATGGTCACATCAAATAATGGTTACTTCAAACAATGGTCATTCCAAACAATGGTCCCATCAAACAATGGTTACTGCAAAGCAAAACCACATACGAAAAGCATAATCCCCGAGACCAGAGCATGTGCTAGAAACAAAGGCATCGTAATTCTAATTGTAATTAATTGTAGGGGGGCCTGTAGAGTAATGGATAACACACTGGCGTGAAGAGCTGAAGGTACCAAGATCGAACCCCGTTGACATCCGTTAATTTAAGGTCAATTCTGCCTTCCACTCGCTAGGCGGCGGCGGTGGCTAAATGAATAGTAGACCGTGATTTGGCGCCGTAAGTGGCTGCCGCATAAGCAGTTATATTCGACTCCTGTAAAACTTTTATCATGTGTGCTTCTACTTAATACATGTATGTAAGGCGTAACTTTAGTCTAAAAAATGGGGGGTACCAATTTCTTACATACACGAAGCAAGGTGGAGACTGCGATATCTGGGAAGGCACAATAATACAATATTGATCGACATCGTTCAAAAAGTGGGGGAAACGGTACCCCAGTCCAAAAAGTGTGGGTACGGGTACCCTCGTACCCCCAAAAATTACGCCTATGCAGCGGAGTGAAGAAATCTACAGCCAGGATTGGATGAAACCAAGAAACACAGAAAGCTCCCTAAGATAAGATGGATAGCCATGCACAGCCCACAAGGCAATTACGCACACGCATAAGATCTTAAACTCATGCGTCTGTGCATTGACAACCATTGCAAATCCTTCTGCATGAAGCCCAAACCTAGGTAAACGTCCAACAGCCTTTGGCTAGAGAAACATCAATCTACAGAGGAAGTAAACATCTTCTTTTTAAGATTAACGTTACCTCGACCACAAAAACTCAATGCCAGAAAAAGCACAGGATTTTCTATCACAGTCGAATGATTTAAATCGCATTGGGCATACGCCGCATACATTATTCAAGACACAATCAGGAAAAACTGGATCGGTGGAAACAACAACCGTTAGGCAATGCTGCACGGACCTGTGTCGAATCCAAAGCATTTACACGCTAAGCAGTGAATGTAATTACTCGCGAGCAGGAGAAGAGGACCGAAGCGATTAGTCCAATGCCTCTGAATCGTCACCGGCCTCAAGCGATTTCCTGGTGTGCTCGATTTCAAATGCGTAACTGTCGTGCAATTGTCAACGGTAATTGTCCTAGAATTGCTCTCTGTTTCCAAGCCATGTAAGACGGATGAAACGAAATGGTCATCAACTGGTCGCCAGCTTTGCCGCTAAGCCCAGCATCCTTGGAGTTTCTTCCTCTGGCTACTTTGCCGTTTGTTCAATTCTCGGCGCTGGCGGTGGAGGATCCGCACAT
Organism: Allolobophora icterica; assembly: GCA_963556255.1. Classification (NCBI taxonomy): domain Eukaryota; kingdom Metazoa; phylum Annelida; class Clitellata; order Crassiclitellata; family Lumbricidae; genus Allolobophora; species Allolobophora icterica. The sequence goes on along the minus strand of OY744612.1, from coordinate 4,489,135 downwards.
GGAAACACAACCGCAAGAGACGGGCAGAGTTATCGGAAGGAGCCCAGGTGTTCATTTAGTGGGTCATCGAGCCACTAATGGGATCAGAGAGCATGTGCCTGAACCATTTAGATCTGGCGGTCGAGATGCCTCTGGGATCCGACCGAAATCCTTTCTCTCATCCGAAGATTGAATTTGGCTCGATGACAGTTCCTGCAATGCATAGCACTCATCCGTCCAACACTTTATCGTTCTACGAAATCTGCCGCGGATATTTTCGTCATCGACATCGCGCACTCGATGATACTTTGAGTATCTGGGATGTTGCAGCTGCTGTATCTGATATAAAATGCAGATGCAGATGCCAAATATGAATACCACACTGGCCAGTGATGCCAAAATAGCTAAAATCAGTGCACTGTCAATACAGTACAACTATAACTGATATTGCCTTCCTTCCAAACTTCAGAAGTGCATACACAACTGTACACCAGAACATCGATGGTACTGAGCAATTGTTCGTGAAGAACTTGCTCAAGGTCCTTACATAGTGACTACCTCGGTGAAGATTTGAACCCATACTCTTGCATTACAAGGCGAGCGCTCTATCCATTCAGCCACCGTGCCTCACCACTATCACTGCTTTAACTGGCAATGCCATTTTCGTGATACTAAGATTAAAAATGCCAAAGCTGCTGATGCCAATATTGAAAACGCTAAAGCTTCTGAAGCCGACACTGAAAATGCGATAACATATAATTGGCATATGGTAAAACTGCAATAGGAGTTTTATCAGAAGCCGAACGGGTTACAACATTAACTTAACTCGAGCACACTGTCTCTAACGAGTTAAAATGGGAAATGAATATAAACCTCTCAGTAACCAGGACACGGAAGTAACAGAGAAATCACTCCAGGAGAACCACTGACAAACGAGACGATGATACGACAGCGAAGACCTCCAAATGCTTTGAGAAGGATTCCTGGTGGTGACGGATCCACGGTGCTTCCTATAAACCCTTCGCTTAGGACCCCAGGACAGCAAATGGCCGCGTTAAGCCAAGGGTGGCAGAATGCAGAGAAACCGTCTCATCTATAAATAATATATAATATTCGGAAATGACAGGGTAAGACCACCTGAATTTGCAACGGCCGTTTTGCGTCTTCAACGTTTTGTGCCGCTAAGTCTTAGCTAGGCATCCATCACGCACAAGAAACGTACAGTGGTTTCCACTTAAGAGAACCAGCTGTTTCTAACCAACTACAAGAAAAAAGCAACATGAAAAAACAGCTTTAAGTCTTAATATGAATATTCGGCTAGCACAACAGTAGCGCTTAATGATAAAGGCACAACATGTTTTTATTGACAACATCTGATGAAAAAACCCATAAGCTGTTTACTGGCTACTTAGAACACGGCAGTTGGCTATAAGGCGACATTCACGAGGCATGGCAGTGGAAATGGTAAAAGAAGCACTTCATGGGGCTTGTCTCAAGTACTCAAAGCGGAAGTACAAGTACTTGAACAGCAAGAACAAATACTCGAGTTCCAAGTATAAGGACTGATCTTTTCACAAATTCATGGTATTTACATACAGGAAATCCGATCTTTTCACAAATTCAAGTTATTTACATATAGGAAATCAACTTTTCATAAATATATAACATTTACATACAAATAATCAGATCTTTTCACATATATATGGTATTTACATGCAGAAAAACTCATCTTTTCAAACATCTGTAACTATCACAATCCAAGGAGAAGCTATTGAAGTAGAACAATCCATCTATCTCAGATGGTTAATAAACGCTGATGGCAGCAACGAAAAAAAAATACAAAGGAGAATTGGACGTGCTTCACAGGCATTTGGAATAATGAACAGGATATGGAGAAGCAGAGAATTAGCAAAGAAAACCAAGACAAAAATATACAAGATGATGATACAACTGATTTTCCTACATGGACCGGAATGTTGGACAATGCAAAAACAAGATGAGAAGAATTTTTACAGCAGAAACGAGCTGGCTGCAATAAGACAATCACTAGGTATCCAAACAATTCTCCTAGACAAAGTCGTTCAACGAAGACTCGGATGGTATGGACATGTAGCTGAAAGTACAAGTACTAGAAGGTAGTACTTGAGCAGTGCTTTGAGCCCCTTTGAAAGAAGATGCAGGTATTCAGCAACAGCCACTCCTAACTCTCCTTGCACTTCCTTTACCAACTCCAAGAATTCCAATTAGCAGACAGCATACCGTTACATACCTAATACTTATCCCTTTCAAATTGCTTATCCACCAAAGGCTGCCTATCTGATTCACTGACTGATCTGCTGGATATTGACCTCATTATGGCTTGGTTTTGGTGTGCCATCTAGTAATGCCTTGTGCATTAGACACCGGCGCAATAGAAGTTACTAATTACATTTAAAATTACATGCACCTGAAGCTTGAGACTCTCCTAATCACCACTGTATTGCTCTGGATGCCCATCGAACAAAGACTCCATTTTAAAATCTGCCTCATAGTTCCCAAAGTCCTACATTTTAACCAGTTCCATGCTCAGTGAGCATTGCTCACCCCTCACACAAACAGATGCTCCCCTTGATCAGTGGATGCTGTGACTATTCTTGTACCCCAACAGTGCCGGACTCTCGGGGGTTGCTTGGTCACTGATCCAAATCTGTGGAATTCCCTGATCAATTCAGTTCATATGGTCAAATCTTTGATGTCGTTTAGGTCCAAACTTAATACTAATCTCTTTCAACTTGCATATATCCACCGCAGCCTGGATTCTGGTTTATCTGCTCTATCGGATTTCGACCTGGATTTACCAATGGATTATGATTTCTGACTGTTCTTTCACTTGAAGAGACCATCCACTGATGTCTCTGCATTGTGATAACGGTGCTTTTAGGTCAGATTTGATTAGATGTCCAGGTGACAACCCATACACCCTTTGCGAGTGGACCAAGATTAGATTAGATGTCCAGGTGATGACCATGATTTGATTATATGTCCAGGTGAGGACCCATATACCCTTTACAGATGGACCAAGATTTGATTATATGTATATATGTCCAGTTGACGACCCATACACCCTTTACAGGTGGACCAGTCGGAATTGTTATGGTCATAAAACACCAACCACAAACACAAAATCCTTCGTGGAAATTAACTAGAACTCGGTAAAGCAGACTTGGTCACAGCAGAAGCCAAACATAACAAGAATTATGAACCAATTTGCCAAATGTGAACACGACAGGCAAAGCAACAGTAAACATGGATGGAGACCCACACATCGACCTCTAAGTCTACTACATCCATGCTAGATACCTCTTTATAGCTAGTTTAAACAAATGGAAATCGGTTCATCTTGTTCACAAGAATTGCTGGTAACATCTTTTGGTTCTTGTTTAATACTTTAACGACAAGAGTGTACTAAAATTGACTGGGAAGCCAATGCAGCTCGTCATTAAAGTTTTAAAGAAACTCTAGAGGATTTGCATGAACAACAATACATCAACTCAACTTGTCAAAATCTTTTGTCTGTTAGTCCATCCTGTCTGTCTGAGCTGCCAAATGGCATATGTGCATATTAGAGAAGCCTAGCAGAAGCAGTTCTTATGAATAGCTCATCTTGTCTCAACACCCTTCTACAACAACTTCATCAATTGCTCAACATCACAAAATGACTGATAATAAATCGCCACCGCGAGCGTTCAGAAAAGCCAACCAGAAAATGTTCACTTTGAACAAACTGACTGAAAAGTCCTTGCCTTCAAACCGGTTCTTACTTCACGAGGTGCAGTTAGTGCCTTCCAAAAGAAGTCATGGAAGAGCTTTATTGGCTGTTCTGTTGTTTATCGCCGGCGAACAACGACACATGGGCCGACAAACATCATCAGGTCTTTTTATCAGTGGCCGACGATTGGTGGAAATGAGTTGCCCTCATGCTATCCGTCTGTTTTGATTGGCGCAAATTAATTGTTTGTCGAGCTCAGTTCATTAATTATAGAGTAAGTGCACTTAACTGTGGGCTAATCAGACATGAAAGAACAAAGATATCATGGAGAAATCACACTGTCTTCCTAGCATTCCGATGTCTTCTCGGTTATAGATAAAAGCAAATCAGGACTCAGCACTAAATGTCTAATCACCCACATACAAAGCCTACATATTCATACATACATACTAGGGTGCCACTCAAAAATAAAATTTGTAATTTTCATCATCCCACCCTCCAATTAAAGCTCACAAAATTTGGATGCATTCTAATAATATTTACTGGTAGCTCAGCATCGATGAAGTTTTACAATATGTGGCATTTTTCTGATATTATCATATAATGTCAATTTTAACAATAGAAGTCAGAAGACTCAGAATATTGTAAAAAAACTCAAAAGGAGGTCAATGGCTGTTGCTAATTACTGCAGAATTCCAAAGGTTACTAATACTGTAGTGTGTATTGTGTGTGACTGTGTGCAATAATCAACATATAATACTATCAGTTTCACACAAACAATGACAGAAAATGTCAGAAATGTTAATCATTTGTCTCCACGGATGTTGATGTTCTTGCTGCACTAGCTGAAGTAAATATGGACTTGTTTGGATTAGAAAAGTCATGTCGGTGTTTCTCTACGACTTGCAGCAAGAACTGTTTCTGTTCCTCCTGATTTGTTAGGACTCCATTGAACTCTGAATCAAAGTCACTCCGCTCTCTGCTGCATCAGTGACAACTTTCAGACTTCTCACTCACTGTTGGGCAACAATGTAGTCGTTGTCACTGCCCCATGTAGCTGAATTGTTGGCTAGGAAATGTGGTATATCCAATGCTGTGAATAGTTGCCTGGTGTGTTGCGACACAAAGTCAGACAGCTGCTTCTGATGTAGCATTGTAGTTAAGGTAATGCGTCGATGATTATCTGTTGTTTTGACGTCTAACACTGCAACCATGGCAAACTTCATCTCAGCAGAAACTTCAGAGCCAAAGAAGGCGAGACCTACCAGAATATCACTCACATACCAAAGTGACCAGCAAAATGATACTATAGCAGCTTTAACAACAGCATCGTTTGTCTTCTTGTAGCTGTCTAACTCATAGAGTAATTGAAGGTCATTCCTTGGAGCAGACGAAGCACATGCACTTGTAAACCAGTCTATCAGATAGACCTTCAGTACGAAAATGCTGAATTGACCGAGAGCTGACAGTCCATGTGCAGTCAGTCAGAATTGGGAGCGGAAAAGGAAACTCTTCAAACTGTACATCAGCTTTGCTCTCCACCTAGCTCGGTGGAAGGGTCCGGGTGACTGAATGAGTACACTCGCACTGCCTGACTCGGACTCTATTCGAAGAAATAGAAGTGACAGTTGCAGAAGCTCTAGGTAATCATCCATTGGCTGACACTCTGTTAGTTGCTGCTCAATGAACTGTAAGAGGTCATCCCGAACTGGATTTTGAGCCGATGCGATGGAATCTACATTCAATCTACTTTCGTACTCTGATCTGTCAATCGAGCCCTAATAATCGCCAAATCTCTGGAACAACTTGATGTTTGGTCCACTAGATTGTCCCATCAATGTATCAAACACCTTGGCTACCATTAGTTCCATGATTTCATATCATTACATTTTGATAATTTATATAGCGCCTCTTCAAGAATCCTACTCAGAGGTGATGCTTTTCTTCCAAAAGTACGCAGGCGCCGGCATGAACTCCTGTGTTACTGGCTGTTGTATCAAATGACATGAACTTAATACAATAAGCGAGGTTCCATTTCTGAATCAGATTAGATACGGCCGTCGCCTCTGCCTGTCCAGTTCCATTTGGCAATTTTGGCACTCCCAGCAGCTTCATTGTTCTATCTCCAGACACCAGAACTGCAAGACGATCAACTAATCCTTTGACACTAAAGCAGGCAACAGGGGTCTGAGGTGGAATGGAATCATCATCAGGATCGCTACTGATTTCAGGCTCATGTCCACTGCTGCTGCTCAACTCAACAGTCATTACTGATTGTTCATCCGGTCAGCCTCCTTTGCCCTGCATCTCTCATTGTTCAATTGCCGTTTCGATGCCTTTCTTCCTTCCGAGCCAGCACCATGTCAACTGGACCATTGCTGCCACGTCTCCCGTTCTCTCTCTCAGTCTGCAGCTCAGTAATGAGTATGTATAGCAGAAAAGAATGTGAATTTCAAGAACACTGTCACTGGGGAACATTACAATAACAACAATACTCAGTAACTCACTCAGGAATTCATTTACTCAGGTCAAGAAAATTTGAATAAAAAAATGCATTTTATCGCGACAAACGTCCATAATATTAAAACTTTGAGCACATTGAGCTACCAGTAAATATTAATATATCTGAATGAAACTTAGCACAGTTACTATGCATCATAAAGGGAACAGAATGAGGGAGTGGGACCTGGAATATGCTGAACTTTTATTTTTTACATTACATTGAGTGGCACCCTAATACATACCTACATACCTACATATGCAAACATACATGCATACATACATAGTACACTCAAACATATGTATAAAAACCTATACATGTACACATGTATGTTATATAAACACATATGAAGATATATACATAAATACATATGTACTGTACATAAAAAAATACGAAGGTACATAAATATGAAGATAAAAACATCTAATGTGAAGATGATGATACAAATAAATATGAAGAAATATGCATTAAATCTGAAGATACATAAATAAATATGAAGATAAACAGATAACAATGAAGATACATAAATAAATAAATACGAAGATACATACATAAAAATTAAGATGCACAAATAAATACGAAAATACACACATAAAAATTAAGATACACATGTATAAAAATGAAGATACACAAATAAATACGGAGATACACACAGACAAATGAAGATACACAAATATGAAGATGCACACACACCCAGCACATACCGGGGTACTAAGAAGACAGAAACACTAGTGGTATGTCCGAAAGTCGTTCATAGGACCGGGGATCATCAGTAGGCAAGGCAGCCAAGCGATCAATGGCATTCAATTGACGAAATCAACGACAGCTAACACTCTAAACCAAAACGTTTAATGTCGAATGCATTGCTGGCACATACACAATGTAGTTAAACGCCTCCGACCCATACCACTCGATCAGTCCGCGAACGAAGTCGCTGCCAAGACTCCACTTAACATGACTCCACTCATGACATTTCTCTACATGCACTTAGCACTTCCTTCTGTGTCTCTTGCATGACTTCCACGTGCCATACGAGTGCAGCTTATATCGGCTTTCAGACCCTCTTCCCACTGCCACGGTTGCCCTGTCTTCCTCAGTCACCTCTTTCTGACCTCTTTCTGACCTCTATCACTCCATGTCCCCTCTTATGCAATACAATACAACTGCATTTGATATCGCCCTCATTCTAAGTTCAGAAGTGCACACATGACCATATGACACGACCATACAACATGCCATGAACATAAACACATAAACATGAAGATAAACACATAAAAAGAGCACCTCTGGGTAGGGATCTTCAAGGGGCACTATACAAATTTCTATTGACTGATTGAAATATATCAATACACACATAAATACGTCATTCCAAGTTCAGATGTGCACACACGACCATACGAAAGAACATTGCTCAGAACTGCTCAGCGCGAGCAATTGCTCAAACTCATATGAGCTGAAATGAGTTGAATCGGTAAACATATTACGAGCTTCTGTTTAAAATCAGTGATTTTCTTACAACTTAAAGATAATAAAAACATTAATCTCTTAAACCTCCATTCTTAAATTAGTTGAGACAGCAGTCTTGACAGCACCATGCCATGCCATCATTATTGCAAATTTATATAGCGCCACTTCCAGAGAATCTCTTCAGAGGCACTCCCGAGCTAACAACATGAACTCACAATCGAACAGAATGGCCTTCAAGCGTTTGCGAAAAAGATGCAAAGAGAGGCTGAGGAGTTCATGTCGCGGGTTGCAAAATAACATTCCAGGAGGATGGGCCAACCACAGCAAAACTTCTATGCCAGATTATGGAAGTCCGAGCAGGTGGAACAACCAAGTCACTTTGTGTAGCAGAGCAGAGAAATCTACGACCAGGAATAGAAGACACTGAGAAGAAAAGCCAAGTCTCCCATCTGAACATCACTTGTGGCCAACAAAACTCATTTTGTTTCCAATGTTGAAATTACATCAAAGATCAAGTTCATTTTGTCTCTGGGAAAGAATCTCTAACGAAAAGGTTAATAAAAAACTTCTTAGGCAATGGGCGAGACACTATTTTTCACTATTCACTACAATTCACAATAATTCACTATTCAGCATAATTCACTATATAATACACTATACCTCACTATAATTTACTATTATTCAATATAATTCACTATTCACTATTATTCACTATAATTCACTATTATTCATCACAATTCACTATTCACTATTTTACTATTATTCACAATTATCCACTATCCACTATTATTAATTATTCACTATTATTCAGTATAATTCACTATTCAGTATAATTCACTATTCACTATAATACATTATACTTTACTATAATTCACTATTATTCAATATAATTCACTATTTACTATTATTCACTATAATTCACTATTATTCAATATAATTCACTATTTACTATTATTCACTATAATTCACTATTATTCATTATAATTCACTATTCACTATTATTCACTATTTTACTATTATTCACTATTATCCACTATTCACTATTATTAATTATTCACTATTATTCACTATAATTCACTATTATTCATTATTATTCACTATAATTCACTATTATTCAATATTATTCAATATTATTCACTAGTATTCACTATTACTTTTTAACTGACCTCATCTCTAATCCAGTCTAATCACTTCTACAGCGCCATTGTCATAACGCCTAAGGCATCAATTGAAGGCTGCTTCAAGAGAAATCACAACTGACAATCAGAATCCACTGGAGAGTCCAGGGTGAAATCTGATACATAATAAAATCCAGACGTTAGGCTAGGGCAGGTCAGCAAGTTGAAAGGACAGGAATCTTAAGTTTAGACCTAAATGACCTGGCAGAGTTACCAGCCAATTCAAAAGCTTTGCAACAGCAATCGAGAATTCTCGAAACGCCAACACTGTCCTTGAACGATGCACACTTATCGTCCAACCTAAAGGGCACAATTCACTTGGATTTTCACTTGTCATACGTAATTTCCTCCAGGACACACTTGTCTCTTCGCAGCTTTTTACCATAACATTTATCTAAAGAATGAAATGGACCCAGAGGGCGCCAAGCGAAAATAATTGGCTAGACCAACCATTGATATCACCAGGTCACAGGACTTGAAATTGCGATTGTGGAATTGATCGATGTCAAAAGTGATGCTAATATTGTTTGAAGTTGCTGCAAAATGGTCGCGCAATGACTGGAAGGAAACGAAATAAATTCCTTATCTTTTACTGTAAAAATATACATTAAATGTGACCTCAGACACATTTTGCAAAATTTAAAACACTCCAACGAACAGCAATATAGGGTACAAATACTGTGTATGTGTCCAGTCAATAAACACATTATATCTTCTTTACAGGTTTCCTTGGGTCACCTAACACATATCAGAGCTCTCAGCTGTCCTTTATTATTGTAATTGTGTAATTCTCAGGATCGAGAGTCTGATTCGTCGGTAAAAATGTTACGGATTCCTCCCATCCTCTGCTTCTAGTGCACACCAGCCCGGCTTAGGTGGACTCGACTTCATCACTGCCAATCAGCTGTCCCAAATCAGCTACTGTGTCCTATGACAAAAATGACAATAGCTTCACTGTGGTCATTCTCAAATGTGTTGCCTCATACATGTCACCCTCGTAATACGACAACATGCTATGAATGTAGCAAAACAATTTCCAGACACAATAAATTGTCCCTTATTAAGCCATTCACTTCGGACAACAGATCGTATGAGTCTGGTGATAACCAGAAATGTCTGACACAATGACTTAATATCGAATCCAGCAATTATGGTCTGACCACACAAAATGTATAGTGACTTGCAAAAAGTACAGTCAATAATAATAATATTCGTGTTTATTGACAAGCTCACTGACAAACCGCAGTAAGTTACAGTGAAACAATTGAGACATGATGGTACAATTATCAAGATCTTAATTAACACACGTCTTGACAGCCTGTAAGGCGCCTGATCATTTTACTCCTGCCCCTTAGGGAGTGGAAGGCTGAGTCGACCCACAGGGGCTTACGAGTATCGAACTGCGACTTTTCAAGAACTAATGCCCTTCAGGCCAGAGTGTTACCATTCATCCATAGTTCGAGAATTCGTGACTTTCGGTTTTAAAATTCGTAAAAATTCGCGAATTTTTGGTCTATTTTAAAATTCGTAAAAATTCGTTGGCAATTGTAGGACCTTTTTATATTGACAGTGGCGTTTTGCGAAAACAACGTAAGCAACAACAAATGTGGTGACGTCATGATTTGTTGTGTTAAGCTTCTGCTTAGAATTTAATGTAAAATTCAATATAAAAGTTTATTATGTAACGAATTAATTTAGTTAAAATCTAATTCCTTAAAGATGAAGAACATGGACCGGAGTGAAAGTATGTAGTAATTTTGGAGGAGAAGGAAAGGGTATCCAAAAATACAATGTTGTTTTTGTGACAAGGAATTTGTTGGTTGTTCTGCCCGAATTTGGGAGCATTTGCATGGCGAAAATACAGAAACCAGAGTCGAGTGGGAGCAGTGTAGGGGTCCACCGGAAACCGCCTCGGACATTTGCCTCGGCTGGAAATCCCGTTTCCGGAAGTATTCGCCTCGGCAAATATTGTAGACGCAAATAGTTGCAAAAAATTTCTCTTTAAAAAAAATGTTTTTCTTTAAAAACGTATTCAATAAACTTACGTATATAAAATTATAAATGTTGAACCTTAAAACAATTACACAGAAAACTTCACAACTGCACAGAAATGACTACAATTCAAATTGTATTAGTCACTTATTACAAGTACACAAATTTATGTCGATAATTTCTTATTACATGAAAATGTGAAGCTTCGCATATGGAACAAATGGTACCCGGTTCGTTTCCGGATCCGGCAAATAGTACATCCAAATACTCAGATCCGGTTTCCGGTGGAAAATGTCTTTCCGGTGGACCCCTAGAGCAGTGGGCTGGTCCTGACTCAGAATCAGAGGACGATGAAGTAGAAGACACAGCTCGGTGAACGTTGCCAACCCTTTTTCACCATGTTTGGTTGCAAGCTGTGTTAGTGAATGACTGGTCACACTGGAGCTGGGGCACTGGTGGTTTTTCGTTCTGCTGACTGACACTCAGGCATACACCCGAACTATGAGAGAAATCGAAGTTCAAGATTCCAAGTACAACATTAACTGAATATCAGTACTATTGTGTTGCTAGTCAGCTATCTTTTACGGCTGATTGATTGATTGCCTATGACATTGACATTTACTTGCTAAAAAAGTTTAAAAGTAAACAAATAATAAAATTCGTTGCCATAGCAAAAAATTCTATTATTCTGTTATTTCGCGAATTTTAACGAATTTTAAAACTGCAGTTTTAAAATTCGTTAAAATTCGTGAATTTTTTAAATTCTTAAAATTCGTAAAATGCGAATTCTCGAACTATGCATTCATCTATACCCCTTGTTGCAGCTGGACGCAATACAGGCTGCATCCTTCTGAAAAAAGTAGAGAAGAAGCGTTCAGGATGTTCTGAACAGCTCACCCTGATTGGATTAGGCCCAGAAGACCTTAGCACCAATCGTGGCCGTCATATTGGGCTCTGTTTGCACGGCTCACAGGATCCAAGCCTCATCCTTGCTGATTTATGTCATAAACTCCGGCAGCATAGATATTTATCAGCTGACCATCTGTCAGTATCTGTACAGCAGATGCTTCATCACTTGGCATCAGATCGGCTGCACTCGTTCCATCTGATTCTGCTGGGACAAGCATCCATAAAATATCGCATTCCATCTGGTCAACGTCAGACGACCCAGTTCTTCCGACTGAACGTCATGCTGTGCTCCACAAAAAACTCACCAAGCATGTCCAGAGCGGGGATGGGGTTGTCTTGTTTTCAAACTATTCACGTATTACTGAAACTGAACAGAGCTCCGGAAAGTGTCAAACCAGTGAAAGACCTGTGTGGAGACAGCAAGAGGTGAGGTTTTGGTGATTTCAGCCCCAAAAACATCTGCTGTTTCAAACCCTTTCATTTTGCTCCATTTTCATTTTAAGGCCTTGTCTACGGAAAGTTATACAGAAGGTGATAGGTAATCCACTTCTACCAGAAGTAGTTTTAAAAGTAAGTAACTACGTATGAATCTAAATATTGAATACAACGTCTTTCTGAACCTCACAAAACTGCTGCCTAGCTGGTCTTAAAAGTACATTCACTAATAGGCAAACATTGCTCGGCTTATTAGAAGTCAGACACCCCAGCCAAAGGATTCCCATTGGGAGGGACGGACTGTATATTTTTTAGATCCAAGTCTCTGTCATTTTCTGACTCAAAATTCTCCTTGTCTCGTCTATTTTTAGACGGTGCCAATTAGCCAAGCTCAGAACCAAGTTCTGAAGCCACATTTTTAGGCACACAGAGTTTTATTTTCCTTGTGGGAAGAACTTCATGTTACAGCGAGAGCAGGTTCTAATAGCCAGCACGGTCCAACCAGGGTTAGGCCGATCATTTGGGCATAATAGTGTTAGATACGATGGAAAGGCGATGATTATTATTATTATTATTATTATTATTATTATTATTATTATTATTATTATTATTATTATTATTATTATTATTATTATTATTATTATTATTATTATTATTATTATTATTATTATTATTATTATTATTATTATTATTATTATTATTATTATTATTATTATTATAGTTTCAAAAGCAAAGCAATTATTTCCAAGGTATTTCAAAGCGTCACGAAATCGGAAGTTTGAAATGATCAGAGATTAAAGGCAGGGTGCGTTCATTAGTTCGATCTGTATAGTAACCGGTGGATCGTGTTTCAACGTGTCTGAAGAATCGATGCAGGTCACGCTTTGAATCCTGCGTTTCACATGACTGACGCCACGCTTGAATAAACTGGGATGACATCCTATTATTATTACCATCACATCAACATATATTGAACAACAAAGTAAGCAACATTTATATTCATATCAGAAAATGTATCTGGCAAAGTCCCAGCTGATGTTGCTTGTACGAAATGCTTATACAACCTAAATGCCTCATTATCCAGTCCCACGAAAGAAAAGGTCCAGCCTGAAAGGGCAATAACATATATTACATGACCGCCCCTCCACAAGACATTTAGCAGACTGCATCAGTGAATACGCTGTACAAATAATTCATTATTAAAAAGGCAATTCACAGATGAAGCTCAAATCTTATTTCTTTTTCGTCCCATAAGGCTTTGCGACTCTGCAAACTCAACAGTGGATTACATTAATTTCTACTAGCCCTATAAAATAGTGCCATAAAAACCACTCGACTGGATAAGCCCCCCATGCGGAGTGGTGGTCTGTTACAAGTGAAAAGACGAAGCTGAACCAGTCAAGGGAAAGGGAATTATTTACCTGGCCATTATTAGTATTATTAATAACTAACTTCTATTGCGCCGGTGTCTAATGCACAAGGCATCAACCAATGGTGCACCAAATCCAAGCATAATCAGAAGATCCAGAAGATCAGTCCAATAAGACTAAGAGGCAACCTAAGGTGTATGAGCAATGTGGAAAATACCAACAACGAAATGCAAGTACATTATTGTAAAATGATAACTAGGTGCAATTCCCAAAAGAGATTTGTCACTTGTGGTATCCCTCAGGGCTCTGTTGCTGGAAACATGTTAGTCTTTAAATACATCAATGATGTTGCCAATTGTCCAACAATTTTTTAATTTATTTTCTTCGCTGACAATACCACTGTGTTTCTCTCTGGGTATAAGAATTTGTCAACATGTTAAACACTAAACTGGTAAAACTTGCATTTCAGTTTAAAGCAAACCAATTATCGGTAAATGTTAAGAAAACCAATCGTATCGTATTAACTAGCCTGCAAGAGTGAGTTTTCAATGGTAATACTACTTTTTAAAAAAATTTAAAATTTGAAACTTGTTCAAGTGCAGGTCAATAAATTTCTAAGGCACAATTCTCCTGGGTAATGACCTGATTACAGCCTGGTTTTTGTGTCTCAAACATTACTCTATGGTGCGATTCACTCATTTATTCTGAACATCTATGCAGCACATCTCCAAGATTACTAATCAGAGAAGCTTGATATTGGAAAAGAAACACACTGCACAGAGTTCATTAGACTTAGCTAAAAATTGCTAATTAACTAGAATTAGAATCAGGCAACAGCTAATTGATTAGAATTAGTTGTTTGTCTAATCAATTAGCTAATCCATTAGAATCTAATCCATGTCTGATATACATAATATGCACATTGCATAAACACGTATACATTCATAAATGGTATATATGAATGTATGAGTATATACATACATGGTAAATCTGGCCCATAAATGTAGTTCTTTTATTACATAAGACACACAGCATGTATGCATATATAAAAATATGTATATCTCTATGTACCGGTAATAGCATTCCAGGGGAAAATGCCAAGTGGCACTTAATTCAGACAGGGTGAGACTGAATAATGGGGGTCACGGCTGAGGGGACAAACAAGGAGAGATGGTGTTAACCCAGTCGGATCCATTTCAAGCATGAGGCTCGAAGACGAGTCAGAAGTCAATCGTGCAGAGCAGAAAAGCCGCATGTTAAGAGGGATGGATGGATTCACTGAATGCATGGATTCACTGAATGCATGGATTCACTGAATGCATGGATTCACTGAATGCATGAGCAGATGGCAGGAAGTCTCGAACAAATTCAGCCACTGACAAAATCGATTCAATGGGCAACGACAGCAGACAAAACACTGACACTGTCTAGAAAACATTTTATCATTAGAATGCTCTACTTAGGAATTTGAACATTAATTGGATTTAAATTAATTTTTTCTTTTCCTATTTATTTAGGATGCTTATGCCTGTGCTTGATATGTTCAGTTTCTTACACTTGTATTAACCCGTTTGTTAGTCGCAGTGCGTTTGCAGGCGGAGCATTAAAGTCCATACTTACTTACTTACTTACTTACTTACTTCAGCCAGTCTTCTTCAACTGTAAAATGATTGGTCCTTTTCGTTGCAACTCAGGTTATATGAAACAGATCCAAATCACACGAAAGGATAAGATAAGAGTAAATGTACCGTTTTTTCTATGGCCTCGACCCTGTTCATTTTTCAACTAATTGAGATCCTTCACCACCGCTGCCCGTTTGAATGGGTGCACACCAATTAGGGTCCCCATGTAAGGACCATGCTAGACAGACCATAAGGCCTTGACCCTGCTCAGTTTTCAATGAATTGATCGAGGAAGAGATTTCACCACCTCTGCCCGTTTGAATGGGTGCCATGGCATTTAGGGTCTCCATTCTATCCCACGATTTAAATCTCTGAAATCAGTCACGATCCCTATGTGAACCAACACCCTGAGACAAAAAGGCGTCTTGACGTACAGCTAACCAATGTAGCTAACCAAGCCAATACGTTTCTCCAAGTCAAGTTCCTGGGACTGTAAAAAAGAAGAGAATATGGCCTTCTCTCTCTCTCTCTCTCTCTCTCTCTCTCTCTCTCTCTCTCTCTCTCTCTCTCTCTCTCTCTCTCTCTCTCTCTCTCTCTCTCTTTCTGTCTCTCTCTGTCTCTGTCTCTCTCTGTCTCTGTCTGTCTCTGTCTCTCTTTCTCTGTCTGTCTGTCTGTCTGTCTGTCTGTCTGTCTCTCTCTCTCTCCCTCCATTACCTTCTCTGTCTCTTCTCTTTCTCTTTCTCTCCCTCTCTCCCTCTCGCTCTCCCTCCATTGCCTACTCTGTCTCTCTCTTTCTCTTTCTCTCCCTCCCCCCCTCTCTCTCTCCCTCCATTACCTTCTCTGTCTCTCTGTCTTTCTCTCTGTCTGTCTGTCTGTCTGTCTGTCTGTCTGTCTGTCTGTCTGTCTGTCTGTCTGTCTGTCTCTCTCTCTCTCTCTCTCTCTCTCTCTCTCATCCTTTGCCCTTCCACTCCTGACCTCTCTCTAATCCCTGGCCCTTCTATCACTAGCCTCTCTGTCTCATCTTTGGCCCTTCTTAGCCTCTCTCTCATCCTCTGCCTTCTATTCCTGGCCTCAATCTCTAATCCTTCGCCCTTCTATTCCTGGTCTCTGTCTCTGTCTCTGTGTCTGTCTGTCTGTCTGTCTGTCTCTCTCTCTCTCTTCCTTCCCTTCTACATAATACCATATTTCTTATATGAGGAGCGTTGGGTTAGGCTGATACTAGCATCTAGTTAATCGCTATGGCATGCACTATCTTCAGATGCCCTCTGACCTCCTCTACTCTCATCCTGAACAGCTGGAAACTCACATTTTTATGCTACCAGCACTTCTGCACGGAATTCATTATAATTACTTCTACCTTTACGCAATTGTGAAGTGCTACTATCTAATGAACAAATATCAATCGATGGCACTGAGCTGTTGTGAGTGAAGGACTTGTTCGAGGCCCCTACACAGTAACCATCTTAGGGGAGGCTCAAACCAGTACACTCCATGTTAAAAGGCGAGCACCCAATAAATCAGCTACCGCGAACTTATACAATAACATTATACACGTAGTTAGCTAACAGTTGTTAAAACTAATTATGATATGTTAATTACATTCTAAGACATAATGCTATGTTGTTGTGATAGGTCACGTAATCTCATTTCAACTGTGTAACATAGCTTCATAGGCGCCGACTCCACAGGGGCAACAGGGACGCTCGCCCCAGTACTCGCCAAGGTCCTGGGGCGAGAGTACACTTTCGCCCCAGTACATTTTTGGCCTTCATATTTACTGTTTCCAAGGGCTCCAAGCTTTTAACTAAAGAAATTTCATGTACTTTTCCGTGTATGTCTCAGATTATCTGCAGTCTGAACTAGCCTGTATATATGACGGATGCCTCATGTGATACATGGTACCCAGAGCCATATGGTGTCTACCTAGGTCACCGGGTCGCCGGGGTCGGGGTATTTGACCCGGATCGACTACAGCAGAATCGAAAACCCAGCTGTTCATGAGCCAGGTTCTCCCTTTCAGGCGTCAACTAGTGCGTACCCGGTATACGATTAATTTACGGTATATATATCACTCAGTTCCAGCGCTAAGAAATGCCTGAACTTGCATCTGCCTTGTTCGTCTGTCTTTCGCGCTCTCACTCGCTTGCTCACTCGCGCGCGCGCTCTATCTCTTTTTCTCTGTCTCCTGTTTTCTCTCATCCTGTCTCTGTAGCAGTCTGTCTCTCTCAATGTCTCTCTCAATGTCTCTCTACAAGCCTTGCAGCCTGTACACACTAGGCCCTACACTGTCAACACACGCCTGCTTCTTCATTCTTCGGCCTCGTGTGAATTAACAGTAGTCTCTCTTGTTGCCATAAAGGTTACTAATAATAATATAGTAACGTACCGGTACTACTGTCATTACAAGATGTTCAACGAGCGTACACAGGTATAGCCTCAAGATGCACTTTCGAGTCCTTATAGTTAAATATAATGTTGCTATTACATACCTAATGATAATTTTTATTAGTCTTTAGTTACCGGTACAATACGGGTACATGTAAGTATACTGTTACTATTGCATATCTAATGATGAACAGTTTAACTATCGAGTCTTTAGTTAAATTTAATGTTACAAGTGCAAATCTTTAGTTAAGTATAATATTGCATATCTCATGACGAACTATCGAATCTTTAGTTAAGTACTTAAGTATAATGTTACCACTGCATATCGAATGATGTTAGATCGAATGCTTTTCATCAAATTGTATTACTAGGCCTACCCAGGTGGCCCTGATAGCGGGGTCTACGACCCCTTTTGGGTCTCCTGTGTAGCCAGATTATGTTTAGTGAATATAAGCATTATATGTTTTTAACCTTGCAATGTTTGGTTACCGAAATAAAATACTATACTATACTATACTCTTCTTAGTTTAACTTGGAGTCCTTGGACTAGTATAACATAATTAAGTTACTGGTGTCACCATACATACCGGCTGAGCTGGGCTTCGGTGGTCTAGCTAGTAGCTGCACAACTAACGCAAGTTGCACATGCTTAAATACGCAGCTTTTACATTTTGAGGTAAAGAGTTTTGGTGATTTCGTTGAGTTGCTGCAATCAGATGCCACGCTGAGTCATATGTTGCCAGAATTGACCAAAGTCGTTCGTCTCATTTTAACTGTACCTGTCACTACATGTACTGCTGAAAGGGCATTTTCTGATCTTAGGCGACTGAAAACGTATATGCGAAACACTATGACACTGACAAGATTAAACGCCATTGCAGTTTTGAACTGTCATCGAGCGTATCTGGCAGCAGTGGACATTGACACAGTTCTGAATGAATTCACAAGTAAATGTACTGTTCGACAAAATATATCAGCCATGAAGTTGAAGTAAGACTGTAACTAAAGTCTGTCTTACTGGCAAACATTATGTTTGTGTGTCTGTAACTGCTATAACATAAGATTTATTAGTGAAAGTAGATAGTACTAGTTAGTAGTTACAAAAAAACTGAAATTTTTTTGTAATAATACTCGTGGTTGTTATGTGCTTGTCTTTATGATTGAGCAAAGAGGAAGCACTGCTGCATAGACTGTAACTAAAGTCTGTCTTACTGGCAAACATTATGTTTGTGTGTCTGTAACTGCTATAACATAAGATTTATTAGTGAAAGTAGATAGTACTAGTTAGTAGTTACAAAAAAACTGAAATTTTTTGTAATAATACTCGTGGTTGTTATGTGCTTGTCTTTATGATTGAGCAAAGAGGAAGCACTGCTGCATAGCATTACAGTTGGTCTTTTCCCAGTTGAAAGGGCTTAAGGAAAGAGGGAGAGGAAAACAGGGCAGGATAGGCGATGGGATCATCCGATCACGGGATCATGGCAATTAAATTCTTGCCCCAGTACCTTTTACTAAAAGTCGGCGCCTATGCATAGCTTTACTACAAAGCATAGTCTTAACTTAAAAATAAACAGAATCTTACAAGCAGCCCATTCAGTTTCATTAAATGATAAACATTCGTTCCACCAAAGTCCATCTGCCAGTCAATAAACTCAGGTTTACGGATCGCCTGAACCGTCCTAAGTCGCAGCATTTCTGACTCTCTGGCCATCTACAAAAGTCAATTTTATCTAGATTAGTTTATGGGATCGCAACCATCCACATAAACCACTCGAATCCGGTAAAATTACTCAGGACACCGAGACTCTAAATTTCCTCTTCCTCATCAACCAATTCCATACATATTAATGAAAAATATGATGACGAATACTTGTACACAAAAGTGATCATGCTCACACAGTTTCTTGGAAAATATTGAAACAAAAACAGATTTTGAGAGTTACAGCAACTATAAGACTGGCATGCTTAATAGATAATGCTGAAACAAGTCAGACTTGGAGAGTTCAAGAAACTATCTCTAAGTTTGGCATGCCATAGTTTCTTTATTAGTATATTACTGAAACAAATCAGACTTGGAGAGTTCAAGAAACTATCTCTAAGTTTGGCCATAGTTTCTTTATTAGTATAATACTGAAACAAATATGGATTTTGAGAGTTCAAGACACTATCTCTAAGTTTGGCATGCCATAGTTTCTTTATTAGTATAATACTGAAACAAATATGGATTTTGGAGTTCAAGAAACTATCTCTAAAACTGGCATGCCATAGTTTGTTTATTAGATAATACTGAAACAAACAAAGACTTTGAGAGTTAAAGAAACTATCTCTGAGTTTGTCATGTTGTAGATTAGTCAAACCTTGCAACTGTAGGCCCATTACATCAATTGATGTCTTGAGCATTATACATTGCTATATATATCGTATGGTCAAATGCAATTGATGAAAAGATTTTAAGAAACAATATTTGAAAGTCTTCAAGTTGCTTGTAGTCTATCAACATTTCCAAATGAAATGGCAATAAGTAGGCAGACATATAGAGATATAAAGTCTAATTCTTTCTGAGATAAACACTGTGAACTTTCGTTTTAAGGTTTCGTCGTAGCTATTTAAAGACATAAGGCTGCTTACTCTTCCTTATCGTGTACAATCTCTTCATACAGGCCTCATCACAACCCGATCTTTAACTCCCTGCCCCACATGTATATATATATATGTATGTATGTATATATGTATGTATGTATGTATGTATGTATGTATGTATGTATGTATGTATGTATGTATGTATGTATGTATGTATGTATGTATGTATGTATGTATGTATGTATGATTGTATGTATGTATGTATGTATGTATGTATGTATGTATGTATGTATGTATGTATGTATGTATGTATGTATGTATGTATGTATGTATGTATGTATGTGCCCTGGGGTCACCCCTGGCATATTTCTTGCAAAACTTAAAACTGTCTTATATGAACGTGCTGGTGTCGGGAGCGCCTCTGAGAAGTTCCCTTGAAGAGGCGCTATATAAATCTTCGAATCGGAGAAACATACAGCGTATTAATCAACTAATAATAGTATCTCTCAGCATGAAATGTTAGCAACTTCATTTTTCTTGGCCTTGGCATATGGGGATAGGTGGCCAGTCCCCTCCCTTGCCCTCTGATCTTCCCACAGGCAGTGTACTCATTCTACAGCTCAATGCACTATATATAGATATAATTAAAATAGGTTAGAAAAATATTATGTGGTATATATATATTTATTTAGTCTATGCACAGAGGCTCTGAGCAGGTGCCAAACTTATCAGCTTACATTAAATTACCTGTGCCATTGATCGCGCAATTATATAGTTGTCCCCCATAAATGCAGAAAATCACTATAAATATTACTCTTTACTGTAGTTTGTTTAATCCTTAGCAATCATTTCTAACACAGGCAAACAAATAATGAATTAATAAACAATGATACTAGTAATTATGCTGTAGTTTGTAATTGGGTCTATAGCGCTGAGATGTGCAAGGTTACATAGGTGCATTTGTTTACTGTGTGGTGCCATTATAACCTAAGACCATGTTAGCCACAACACATGCAGAAATTAATTGTCATTCCAAATGTAATTAGTAAATTCTATCACTTCGGTGTCTAATGCACAAGGCAGCAACCGATGGTGCACCAAAAGTATCCTGTAATCAGGCCAATATATACGGAGGATCATTCTGCAAAGACAAAGAGGCAGCCTATGGTGGATACACAATTTGAAGAAGGTAGGTCTTAAGTTGTGAAAGAAATCAAAAAAGTAGTTGGACAAAACGGTCAGATACAGGGAGTGAGTTCCAAAATCTAGGTCCAGCAACAGAAAAAGCTCGTTCACAAAGAAAGTCCTAGTTATAGGTATGGCCAAAAAGAAAGATAATCCGACAAGTTGGTTGAAGTCTGGAGAATAAGGACTGATTTTAAGTATTGTGACTGGCCAGAGTTCAAAGTTCTATCAACTATAGGCCCAGTTTGAAACAAATCCTTTGCTGAACAGGAAGCCAATGCATACTTTACATGGGCTTTCTGTTCTTACTTTGTAGATTGCTGTTTGGCCTTCCTTCATAACTTCTATTGTATTGTTTGTATTGTATTGTATTCTGATATTTATAAAGCACTTCTAGCGGGCGGGACATTCAGAAGTGCTCCCAGTGCGAGAGACCCCAAGAGAAAAACAAGTTTTAAGAAAGGTAAAAGAGGAAGAGACGTTACCTGAGAGAATAGAAGAACGAACGAATGGAGGAAGCTCATTCCAAAGATACACCTATATATATATTCGTTCATTGAAAAACTGGATGGCACACCACACCCAGGAAGATTAACACGGGAATCATAGCGAAAAAATAATATGGATAGCTAAAGCAGTAATGTAATGTTAATTGAATGATTTATTAGTTATATAATATTAATTAACATCCTAACATTGGTCAAAACATAGAAACATCTTAACATTAGTTAGCTGTGGCTATGTCTGTGGAAACTAACTGTGGCTATGTCTGTGGAAACAGGGTCAATGGAAGCAAAAGACCTAGATTGAGCCAGGGAAGTCCTGACCCGGGGAACGAGGAGGTCCAAACGGTCAGAGGAACGAAGAGGACGCATTAGGATATTAACAGACCACAATGAGAAATTATCAGAGTTAAACAAAGGCAGAAGCCTGGCTTTACTCTAATGCTGTCTGATCTAATTCCCGATGTAACAAATACGTCCAATCCCTCGACTCTTTAAGCATCGGAAGAAATTGAATGGAAAGCAGGTCTAATGTGGTTTAGCACAGCGGAGGATTTCACGCAGAGCTCCTCCTTCAAGGCCATTACTTAGAATCACAGTGAGTTAAATAATTCATGAGAAATCAGATCGCTTTCTCTCTACACAAGAAATTACTGTTATGTGGCCAACTCTAAAAATATGATGGAATTGGTTATCCGATATCCTTGGATAGAAAGCAATTCATTACGAAGACCATGCGACTAATGCACAGAAAAATACAAATGTGAATCACGGGAATCGTTGAGGCAACGAATGAGTTAAGAAAAAGGTCAGTTCGCATTTATAAGTAATGTGCCCAAACTGCAAACACTAATGTCTTTAGGAACATAAATCGGCTGGCAATAAAAGACAGTTACTGCATGAAACAGTTCTCTGGACTTAAATTTGGACACTGAAAAAAGCCAATGCTGATTTGCAATTTAAGATTTGCAGACAAAGCTTCTTTGCAATTTAAGAATCAAAGCCAGAGCTTATTTGCCATCTAAGAATCGAAACCGGAACTTATTTGCAATCTAAGAATTAAAGCCAGAGCTTATTTGCGATCCAAGAATCCAAGCCAGAGCTTCTTTTCAATCTAAAACTCAAAGTCAAAGCTTATTTGTAATTTAAGAATCAAAGCCAGAGCTTATTTTCAATCTAAAACTCAAAGCCAAAGCTTATTTGCCATCTAAGAATCAAAGCTGAAGCTTATTTGCAATCCAAGAATCAAAGCCAGAGCTTATTTGCAATCTAAGAATCAAAGCCAAAGCTTATTTGCAATTTAAGAATCAAAGCCAGAGCTTATTTACAATTTAAGAATCAAAGCCAGAGTTTATTTGCAATTTAAGAATCAAAGCCAGAGCTTATTTGCAATCTAAGAATCAAAGCCAGAGTTTATTTGCAATTTAAGAATCAAAGCCAGAGCTTATTTGCAATCTAAGAATCAAAGCCAGAGCTTATTTGCAATCTAAGAATCAAAGCCAGAGCTTATTTGCAATCTAAGAATCAAAGCCAGAGCTTATTTTCAATCTAAAACTCAAAGCCAAAGCTTATTTGCCATCTAAGAATCAAAGCTGAAGCTTATTTGCAATCCAAGAATCAAAGCCAGAGCTTATTTGCAATCTAAGAATCAAAGCCAGAGCTTATTTTCAATCTAAAACTCAAAGCCAAAGCTTATTTGCCATCTAAGAATCAAAGCTGAAGCTTATTTGCAATCCAAGAATCAAAGCCAGAGCTTATTTGCAATCTAAGAATCAAAGCCAAAGCTTATTTGCAATTTAAGAATCAAAGCCAGAGCTTATTTACAATTTAAGAATCAAAGCCAGAGCTTATTTGCAATCTAAGAATCAAAGCCAAAGCTTATTTGTAATTTAAGAATCAAAGCCAGAGCTTATTTTCAATCTAAAACTCAAAGCCAAAGCTTATTTGCCATCTAAGAATCAAAGCTGAAGCTTATTTGCAATCCAAGAATCAAAGCCAGAGCTTATTTGCAATCTAAGAATCAAAGCCAAAGCTTATTTGCAATTTAAGAATCAAAGCCAGAGCTTATTTACAATTTAAGAATCAAAGCCAGAGTTTATTTGCAATTTAAGAATCAAAGCCAGAGCTTATTTGCAATCTAAGAATCAAAGCCAAAGCTTATTTGTAATTTAAGAATCAAAGCCAGAGCTTATTTTCAATCTAAAACTCAAAGCCAAAGCTTATTTGCCATCTAAGAATCAAAGCTGAAGCTTATTTGCAATCCAAGAATCAAAGCCAGAGCTTATTTGCAATCTAAGAATCAAAGCCAAAGCTTATTTGCAATTTAAGAATCAAAGCCAGAGCTTATTTACAATTTAAGAATCAAAGCCAGAGTTTATTTGCAATTTAAGAATCAAAGCCAGAGCTTATTTGCAATCTAAGAATCAAAGCCAGAGTTTATTTGCAATTTAAGAATCAAAGCCAGAGCTTATTTGCAATCTAAGAATCAAAGCCAGAGCTTATTTGCAATCTAAGAATCAAAGCCAGAGCTTATTTGCAATCTAAGAATCAAAGCCAGAGCTTATTTGCAATCTAAGAATCAAAGCCAAAGCTTATTTGCAATTTAAGAATCAAGGCCAGAGCTTATTTGCAATTTAAGAATCAAAGCCAGAGCTTATTTGCAATCTAAGAATCAAAGCCAGAGTTTATTTGCAATTTAAGAATCAAAGCCAGAGCTTATTTGCAATCTAAGAATCAAAGCCAAAGCTTATTTGCAATTTAAGAATCAAAGCCAGAGCTTATTTGCAATCTAAGAATCAAAGCCAGAGCTTATTTTCAATCTAAAAATCAAAGCCAGAACATATTTGCAATTTAAGAATCAAAGCCAGTGCTTATTGTCAACTAAGATTCAAAGCAAGAGTTCATTTACAATCAAAGCCATAGCTTACTTGCAGTCTGAGATCCAAAGAGGCCTGTTATACGATACACAGACAACAAGCTAAGGCAATTAAGTTATGGCGTCAGCGATCACTCTTCGACATACTATCCATAAAGGGTCAAGCATGGCATTTAGTGAATGAAAACGTATCACCTTCACCAACAACCATAACCAAATGAAGACATCTAAGTGACATCATATATCAGGGATGGCGAACCTATGGCACGCGTGCCCAAAGTGGCACGCGTAGAAATTTTTTGGGCACGCGGAATTCAGAACGTCCCCCAAAATTTCAAACTTAGAAATACCAAAGCCCTGTACGAATCCACATTTTCTTTCTTAAAGGACTTTATTTTAATGCCATTCAAAAACGATCTTTGAAATAATGTCTAATTCGCTGTTGTTACGCTCTGTTAACTAAAACCTAAATGAGAAAAATAATTATATACTGTGAAAAATTCCGAGGGGGCACGCGACGGTATTTTGCAAAATGATTTAGCAGCATTTTGGCACGCACGTTAAAAAAGGTTCGCCACTCCTGTCATATATCAATGCTCTCATTCAACGCCTGTCAGGTTTATCTCCATTCATCCTTTCTTCTCGGTTCCTATGCAGCCGTTGCCCGATTGTGAGTGAAATCAATCGATTTCCAACCGATATCTAACGAGATTTCCCGACCAGGCATCAGCTCCTTCTGAACCCTCGACAGATAACACCATGGGTCCCGTCGTCCACCGACTATCAGTCACTTCTTCTTCCAAGCAGAATACTTTACATGAAAATGCTCTGATATGCTTACTATCTATGGTGCTCAAGATGTTTGCATTACGGACCATAGCTTATTTAAAAACTGCTACATGAAAGAAAATCTGCTTGAGGCTATTTGTCATTCTGCCCGTACGCACTAAAATTCAGCTTCCTTCAATATGCATGCCACATCTTGGCTGAAACGATTATGCCTTGGGTGCACGTCACTGAAGAAGTCAGACAAGTTTTATAGAAATGCTACATTAAATCTGACTTGCATGTTGACACCCTATGACACAGACACGGTTTCCTCTTCAACAGCACTTTGTTTGGTTCTTAAAGGATGCTATACAAGTGCTTTCACACATACATATATACACACATAAACACATACATACACACATACATACATGTATTTATGTTTGCATGTGTGTATGTATGTGTACATATACACGGACATGCATACATACATACATACAAACAAACATGCATACAAACAAACATATATCCATATACACAGACAAACATACATAAACACATACACACATATATAAACACAATCATACACACATACACACATATACATACACACATAGAAGCATACATAATTACATATATGTACATATATACATAAATGCATACATGAGGCCACATAAGCTACGTGAGCATCATTTGATGAGCTCATGGCATTTGTGCTGTTGAAAGAAGCTCTTATGAGAGGGGCTCTTAAAAGGTCTTGTACAAATGTCCAAACACGTACACATATATATATACACAACAAAAGGCCAAGAAAAACCTTTTTTCCCTCTCTACAATCAAGGCAATTTGCAATCACCGACGGTTATTCTGACTCTCAGTGAAAATAACAGGCTCGCCAGGACGACTAAAGAATGACAGCAATTTGACAGAATATATCTTTTAAGGTCAAGGCCAGGGTTTATTGTGCCTATGACTGCAAGCAATCTCACTCTACATTAAAATCTAGAGTGTGTTGCAAGCTAGGCAATATGAGCTCATTCAATTCTGTTTATTTCCTGTCACCATTGACTAACAGTTATGCAGTAGAATACGCGGTAAGTTACATTAATAGGGGTTACAAGGCAGAGACCTAAAAGGGATGGGAAATCCTGCTAATAGGGCCACCTAACACAGTGAACAATCCACAGAACAAACTATAGACCGCACGGCAGATAGTTTAAAAATAGGTACAGGAAAGACATAAATACACATGAGGCAACTTAAGTAATAATACATTAGTTAGCTTACATCTAACTAATATATCTTAACTAGCATATCTTAACTAACACGCTCAATAATGGAAATCGGGAAGGTTCAAGTTATTTGTTGACTGAGGTAATGGCGTAATTTATTCTTGAAAATGGGCAGAGAAGGTATAAATGTGGATCTCGTGTTCCACACTTTAGCCCCTGCATACCTAATGGATGATAACCATGCGTTTGTATGAGCAAAGGGTTCACGATAAAGCTTGGATCCTCTTTTGTAAAATAGGAATGATCAGAGGCATCTTCAAAGGTAAACCTCAGCTCCAACAAGGAATATTTTCACAGAACCTCTTTCATTTGTCAAGAAACCATTCATCTATCAATAAATAACATCATAATAGTATAGTGTAAAATCCACTCAAGGAACTCCCATTCCTTGGCCTTTTCGACTCCTCACAATTCAGCTTCTTTTCTTCATATTCTCCATTTCATCTCTCCTACTCGCTTTCCTTTTCTCTCTTTAAATATAATTCCTATTACAAGGATTGTCTCCAAAGAACCCTACTCTGGCGCTCCTTCATAAACACCCTCACCCCTCCTGCCAACAATGTTCAACTCACCTGTTACAGACTCACACCTAACTTACCTAATCACAGCACGCCTGTAACACATGTTTGAAATTGGTCTACCTAATACCATCCAATCCAAACTAATCCTTGCAGTACCAGAGAACACCACAGCAACATGGAACATTACTATTCTATTTCGTTATGCTCAGAAGTCAATATTAAAATGGCAGAAAGAGGTTCAGAAGAAGTCTGCTCTGGACAACCTTCTGATATGATGCAGCACTCGTGAATAAGCTGGTGCCCTCCATTCAGCTTTAAGGTAGCGCTTTAGAAATTTGGAGTTTACAACTACGAGTCCAATGTTGTTTCAACAAGTAAGCAAAATTACACAAGTCATTTTTTTAAGACTTCAAACACGAGCCAGCCATTGTTTTGCTGCAAATCTAAGAAGAAACCAACATCAAAGTCCACACAGATTTCCTTTCGCCTTTTCATCTGCTATTCGAAAGTCAGCAAAAAACACGCCCTACTCAATGCAAAAATCCAGCCATTCGAGAAAACCACACTGATTTTCAATATTCAACTTATGCAATGGCAGATTTTATTTCCGGTCTTTGAAGCAAATGTTCTTAAGATAGCGTCCGACCTTTCCAAGGGTTAATGGTCTCGCATGCTTTGCCCGATGACAGCAAAATGATCAGAAGACATGGATGTCGTGGCGAATGCCAGCTGGCAAATTTCCTATGTGTATTTTTGATGTATTGACTGAGCGCAGTTGAAGACAGACGCCCACGTAGTGTCCGATGACAATGCAACGCCGTTAACAAAGACTGGAATCCCAAAAGTCGAGAATGTTACATGCCAACGCTTGTTTATCATTTTCATCACGCCATAATATCCAGTCAACCTCAGCGTTCGGTCTGAGTACCAGGAGACGTATATCTTGTGCACGCTCCCACACTGATTTCTTACGGTCAGGACGACGCCAGATACGAAATAAAGTCAGAATTCGCGTCATGCTACGCCAATCGCTATCGTTGACCACACGACACCGACGTTTACGACTCTCCTACATCAGTTATTTACACCACTTCTGACAGGCTGTTAAAAGGTGCTATATAAATGTCCAGACCCATACATACATACATACATTCATACACACTTACATACATACATAAAACATACATGCTTACTTGCATACTTACTTACATACTTACATACATAATTACATACTTGCATAAATACATACTTACTTTCATATATAAATGCATGCAACCAGTACATACGTGCATATCCTCACATAAGTAAGTATGATAGTGACAGAATTGTTAACATCATTATGGAGACTACAGTTGCATTCAGATGAACATTCCTTCTCCCATTGAAATCATGGAAAATCTCTGTATATTGCGTGATACTGTACGAATTTATTCCTCATAAACAGATTTATTTCTTGCAAGCAATTTTAACTGAAGACAAAAGCTGCCTGACAAAAACCGAATCATAACCACGAAAGTTTATGCAAACAGTCAGATTATTCTGCTCAGCAATGTTTATCAGATCTCCGATTCGCTGATTTCAGTTCAACCGATCCGCGTTTTAAAGTGTTTTATCTCGAAATCACAGGTCATCAGTCAACTGAACTGCAATTTAACAGGCATTTCGTGTCAAGTCAGTTCCGCTCGAGCCAAGCAGTGGCAAGTACATCACAAAACGTTTGGAGTAATGATCACCGCAGATCGACAGCAAGCACTGCAGTCAGTGTCACTGCACTTTCGATTGCAACAGCAATAAAAATAACCATCAGAGCAATTGCTTTGACAGCTGCTGCACTACTTGAACTTCTGATAAAGCTTCAGTTTTAATCCCCCAGGAACATCGAAAACATGGAAACCTCAAAACTTAACCAACAGAATCAAACAGTAACAGTAATTACAATTTTACGACACTACTGTATGAAGCAATTAGATCTGTTTCCAACGGTTTTGAAATCACTTCCTAAGGCTTGCCTGTTATGCAGATCATTCTTGGGTTAGGAATTCATTAATAACAACATATTTAATTATTTATATCACGTAATTTAGAGAACTGACCATAAAACGTCAGGTACCTGGAAGTGACTAGATACTGTTAACTGTCAGTCGACTGACCAGAATACAATACATCTACATTGAATATGGGCCTCCTTCTAAGTTCAGAAGTGCACACATGACCATAGGGCAGAGAATTGATGAGCAACTGTGGAGGCTGAGACCTGTACACTCCACGTTACAAGGCGAGCACTCTAACAAAACGGCTACCATGCCCAACAAGACACAAGTATTCACACAGCATTAGATAAGTAATGGACAGAATACAAAGAAGTGCATAGAAACCAGTGTCTGCCTCTGGAACGGAGCGAAAACAGCCGACCCAGTGCCACCTGAATGGAAGTTTAATGAGGCAGCATGACAGAGAAGCATCGACGATTCCACTTCTAACACGACCGCGTGCCACTGGCTATCGCAGCGTCTGTGTTATACGGTAGGAAGAAGCACCGTCGCATAATTTTCCTCAGGCCCGCGGCGCTCATCAGCCGACATTATTGCAACTGTCTCCTGATCAGTGCGCTTGCACAGCTTTTTGCTTCGATGCGAACAGAAGCATGAGGAGATATCCACACCAGCTGGACGAGGAGATTGGCAGATGATGCCGTAAATTGTCATTTCGTAAATGAAAATCCTCCTTTATTGTAGGTGGCAGAAGCAGTGGTACACACACTGACCGACTTATTAAAGATGGAATTAATCAGTTTACGAGTCTCATACTCGATTTGTCGAGTATCATGTCGATTTGTATATACAAATATACATATATATATATTAGGGTGGTCCTTATTTTTGAAAGTCTGATTTCACAATGAGGCACCCTGTGCTTTTGTTTCTACTGATGAAGAAAAAATTCAGAAAAAATTTGAAGAGGATCTGACAATATTTAGAGGTTGCTACCAGATGCTAAAGTTTAAGCCTATGCCACGAGGAATTCATTTAGACTAGCCATTGCAATTTTCTTAATTGAACTGATGTTAGCAGGTGAGAAAATTGCAAAGTGACATACAGTTGTGTGTGTAATTCATTATTGAACACTATAAATTACTTCTAGCAATTAGTATACCCTAATAGTACTCATGTTTATTTATTTATTTATTTATTTGATAAACAAATGTAGAAATAAATTATTTTTTCAAACTCAGTGGTCTTTTAGTGTTTTTCTTTGACTAACAAAGTATGCAGTATACTTTTTAAGAAACCCAATATGAAACAAAATGGTTGCCAAATGCATTATGGAAAAGATGTCAATAAGTAAGCAAGCAGTAAGTAGTTATTAATCAAATTATAGTTATATCATTGTGCTGGAGCATAGGCTGGACAAGGATATGTTGTGGCGTGCATGTCGCCATCACATACTAAAAATAATGTTGGAGGCAGTGGTCATGCTTTCTCTTGGCCCATCCCAAGGTCCAGACATAATGATTATCAGAGATTCCAGAGAAACTGGCGACTTATAGACCGATCAAAATAGAACACAGTGACATCCGATGAGTTTTTACAAGAAGCAATTTCCTGTCACAAACTTTTGGAGCTGACCATCACTTTCTTCGGCGGCGTTTATTCCAGGGCCATATCATTCAGAGCACCAGCTGGGCTGCATAGAACAAAGTGGATGGCCAAGAGTATTTATAGTCTTAAGATTTGGATGTTCAAGAGACAGTTCAAGTTGACAAGAACAGAAAAAAGGGGATAGCTGACATCTGCTTGTTCACAGTAATGCCGTATGTCAAAGTCTGGTTTCAAGCATCATATGCACCATTGGCTCCTCGAATAGACCTGGAGCTCTTGAAGGACATTGACAGATTGATAAACAAGGAGAAAAATTGTGCAGATGC
Organism: Allolobophora icterica; assembly: GCA_963556255.1. Lineage (NCBI taxonomy): Eukaryota > Metazoa > Annelida > Clitellata > Crassiclitellata > Lumbricidae > Allolobophora > Allolobophora icterica. Next base: position 4,457,901 of record OY744612.1, on the reverse strand, counting down.
AGAGGTTGCAATGAAGACATTTCCGGGTCACTTTTGGTATCTGTCGGAGGAATTGGAGACTTTTGCGTTCTTTGATGATGGGGTTTCCATTGATTTATCAAGCGCCATATGGGTGCTCCTCTGGACAAAACTGGCATCGAACATCCAGTAAAGAGAATACCAGGTAACCTCTGATCAGCTGGAAGCAACTGGAAAATTTTATCACGGAAAACACTAGAAGATTCTTCAGCATTACATGCATTCCAGCAAGTTTCATCCAACAAGATGTTGATACTTGTCCAAACCATGAGAACTACAAGTTAGCCAAGGCCACTGCCACCTCAGTAAGAGATGTGAAATACATAGCAGAGCGTCGAGTGGCACTCATGGACGAGTATAACAAGCTTCAAACAAATGATGAGGATCATAAGCAGTTTCTGGAATATCGTCACAGATATCCAGACAGGAACAAAGACACTGATTCATTAATACATTAAGTAGTAACTGGAACTAAACATTTTAATGTTCACTTGTGTGTCTTGACCCAAATAGTAAATACTACCGTCCACCCCTGCCCACCAGAATTTGTTTTGAATTTGTGCATAAGAATAGTAGGCCTATATTCTGTGTATTGTGTGCATTTTTATAATATATTTGATATAATTATGTTATGTCCGGTAGCAACCTCTAAAACTCATAAAATCTCCACAAACTTTTCAGTATTATTATTTTTGTACCTAAAACTAAAAGTTTGGAGGGTGCCTCGTTTAAAATTCCCCCAACAAATTTTTTACATGGAGCTAAGGACCACCCTAATATATATATATATAAACACAAATATATATATTTGTAAACCCAAAAGCCAGTTGATGAAGCATATTCACAGACCCGATAACAACTGCTTTCAATAGCCAGGTCTTGGCATCGACAGATTAGCAGAATGTAATAAAATACACAGCAGCCACCGGGCATCTCAACACACTGTTGTGTTGCTGTGTGACAGGATCAGTATGTGCTCCGACACCATAACACACAAGTATTGTCACAGTAAAGATAAGTTGATTTGAAATTTCCTGGCATTTAATGCCACATGCTGACAAAGGTCGCACATCATTGCACACACACAATTATAATGGGCACCTAATAACGAATGATCCACTGGATGCCATTTTCAGATGGCTCAATATACACTGGTAACAATTGTGTATTGTCCCTTACAGAATGGTAATCAGAGGCTGTGCCATTTTCGGACAGTTCCATACACTGGTGACAATTGTCCTTTACAGAACATTATTGAGAGGCTTCTAAACACAAGGGCTTACAAGAACTTGTATGCTAACATCCTGCACCCTGGTGTTAGTTTATTCAACTCCGAACAGCACACAAGTGTCTCGCAAGGACAAAGGACGGTCGCAGATGCTAGGAACTTTCGTAGATCAGCGCAACCATTTAGGAAGATTCCACTTCATGCGCCACTGACAGCCCAAACAACAGAAGATGAAGCACATGATGCTCTCTCTCGACTGCTTGAAACGCTGCAGTTATCCCCAGCGCCCCAACCCATTCTTCGCAAACCTCAGCGTGCACGATAACTCATCCAAGATGACAAAGACAGATGCCTAATGATCAGATCACCGTCAGAAAAAGCGATCTTTCAACGTCGTTCTTGGCAGAATTGAAAACGATACAAAGCAGAAAGAACTGGAAACGAGAACACAGATTGTGTTCCAAGATGTCACATTTTCGCGCCGCCAACAACACTGAAAAAGAGAGTCCACGTCAGTCGCTTCCGGTCTTTATTGGAAGGGCATGGTGTAGAAAGCAAAGCAGAAACAACCACGCCATTCGGTTTCTTCAAGTCAATCTGGACTGACAACCAATGATTTATTATGCTGCAGAGTGGCCTGAAAGGAGAGAAAGGCCAAATCCTTAATAGAATTCTTAAAATGTGTGAAGCAATATTCTTCGCAATACTGTTATTATTAACCACATGTACATTGTACAAAGAAACGAGCATCTAACAAGTTGAATAATAATAATAATAATCTTCGTTTAATATCTTCAAACTGACAATAACGCAGTATGATTACAAATTTATCGGTATGAACGGATGATCACAAGTTATTACAGGAGTCGAATTTAACTGTACACGGCAGCCATGCAAGGCGCCCATCACGTCCTACATCTCATTTTAACAACGCGCCATCTCGCGAATAAAAGGCTGAGTGGACCTAAATTTGGGAGGGTAGCGGGAAGCGATCCCGCTACCGCTTGTTCTTCACGCCAGTGATGTTACCACTACTCTATGGACCCATGCACCCATTATAGACTGTATAATTAAATGCCTGACAAATGGCGGTCGAAGGAATAAAACCATAACAGATATATTATGTTATCTAATCTCAGAAATCGACACCGACTTCCATTCTTGGACTCCCTCACTCAAAAAGCATTCAGATTTCACCAGGACTTCATGGAACTTATTACGACTCCTGTAGTTTTAGTATATAAATATATATATATATATACATAATCACATTTATTTAGCCCATTTTCAAAACCCCTCACAGGAACTGATCCATGGCTGACTGACAGATCCAACAACGCAGAAGTTATGATAAGCTGAAAACGTGTTTTGTAGCTATTTCTGGCAGTACACTTGCAACTATACATGAAAGACTCTACAAGAAGAAAGTCTATGCATGACAATATGGAACCATCATGAACTGGTGCATGACAATGTGGAGTCATCATGAACTGGTGCATGATAATGTGGAACCATCATGAATTGGTGCATGACAATGTGGAACCATCATGAACTGGTGCATGACAATGTGGAACCATCATGAATTGGTGCATGACAATGTGGAACCATCATGAACTGGTGCATGACAATGTGGAACCATCGTGAACTGGTACATGACAATGTGGAACCATATGAACTGATGCATGACAATACGGAACCATCATGAACTAGTGCATGACAATGTGGAACCATCATGAACTAGTGCATGACAATATGGAACCATCATGAATTGGTGCATGACAATGTGGAACCATATGAACTGATGCATGACAATATGGAACCATCATGAACTGGTGCATGACAATGTGGAACCATCATGAATTGGTGCATGACAATGTGGAACCATCATGAACTGGTGCATGACAATGTGGAACCATCGTGAACTGGTACATGACAATGTGGAACCATATGAACTGATGCATGACAATATGGAACCATCATGAACTAGTGCATGACAATATGGAACCATCATGAATTGGTGCATGACAATGTGGAACCATCATGAACTGGTGCATGACAATGTGGAACCATCGTGAACTGGTACATGACAATGTGGAACCATATGAACTGATGCATGACAATATGGAACCATCATGAACTGGTGCATGACAATGTGGAACCATCATGAACTGGTGCATGAAAATGTGGAACCATCATGAATTGTTGCATGACAATGTGGAACCATCATGAACTGGTGCATGACAATGTGGAACCATCATATACTAGTGCATGACAATGTGGAACCATCATGAACTAGTGCATGACAATGTGGAACCATCAGGTCCTGATGTGTTACAACACATCACTTATCATCACTTATCACTTATCCAAAGCATGATAGACTCTGCCATCAACCATAATGACCTGGAATCGTTGAAAGATCATATCAGAGTCCCTCCTGACTGTCCTACGAGTCACAGAGGATCGGACTTGTGTACTCCACTTCTCATCTTGATAGAATGAATGCTTTTCTCACAAAAGCAGAGTCAAGATCTTAACCAACTGAGTCTTTTTTGCGATTCCTGGTATGCTCGGCTGTCAAGCACAACACTCTGCATTCTCCGTACAGAGCAATTTCCTAATCAAAGACAATAAGGCTTGTCAGATAACAACTGGCTTATCATAGACAAAATTGCTCATAAAAGCAAAATACCTAAGCAGAGACAAAAAACCAAGAGCACATCAAAAGTAATTCTGACAGGTCGTATTTTGTTTTAAGGTTTTGGCTCCACTTGTGCCCCATAGCCAACTCAGCTGAGCACTGTAATGAGTACAATGACCATACATGTCAACAAGAAGATCAGATGGCAACGGAGAGGACTGGCCACCGGCCCTCAAATTCCGAGGCTAAGAAAGATGAAGTCGCCAACACTTCATATTGTCATGGCTGTCTCTCACTGTTCTATTCTTTTTATTGTTCTTCAATTGCTCACGTAATCTGCCCCAGCTGCACAAGTGCAGAGACAGAATCTCACGGAGCAATCTCTCGTATCTGATGAATCAATGATGACATTCATCGTATTGTACTCGGCTCAAATTTATGGTCAGAAACGGAGATGGATCTGAGGTTATGATATATATGTATGTATGACATTCTATGTACATATGTAAGTATGCATGTATGCATGTATGTATGTATGCCTGGTTCCGCTGGACCTTAAAACCACTTTCTATTCACTGGGTCTTTCGCACTGGGAGCGCCTCTGCTTAGCGAACACTGTGAGAGGCGCTTTATAAATGTTTAGATACAATACAATACAATACAATGAACCAGAATTTATGTACGTATGTACCGGTATGTATGTATGTACGTTATGGTGCCATAAAATTGTCGTTATCATCATTATCATCATCAATGTACCGGTATGTATGCATGCATGTATGTACGTATGCATATATGTATGTATGTATGTATGTATGTATGCATGCATATGTATGTGTGTGCATGTGCGTGTGTGAGTGCGTGTGTGCATGTATTTATGTATGTATGTATGTATGTATGTATGCAAAAGCACTGTGAACATAGCTGTCTATGAGATGAAACAGGTGCATTATAACAAATGACAAGAATGTTACTTGGGCCGAGTTAATTTAACAGGAGTAGTGCAAATGTTCACAGGAAAAGTGTTTAAAATGGAGGGATCTAAGCAGGACAGTGTGCAGTGTTCTCGTGCTGATAGCATACTAATCAGTCTGATTTAAAACAGACCTCAACACTGGACTAGTTTTTGGGATTGAACTCACGCTATAGGAGCAAACTTATGCGACGTGCATAGATGGAAGCAGCACAGACCTTCTGCTGAGTAGATGCAAATGCTAGGAACGGATGACATGGTCTTTCCTGGCAGCAAAAGCAGATTCCAGGATAAAATCGTTCATGCATGAAACAAGGAGGAGGAGGTAGATTAAATCCTCGGAAGCAGTGCCATCAAACAGACATTGATTGGTTGGACAAACAACAGAGTTTACACAATGAGATGGACTGCTTATTACGCCACTCGACTGGGGTGGCAGACCGGGGTGGCAGATCGGTGTGGCAGACCGGGGTGGCAGTGCTGCACGTGGCAGTAGCTCACGGGTGTCTTCTTTGATACTGGTGAATATCTCAGTCGGTGGTAGTGAGAGTGCAGGGAATAAATTCATAACCTGGAAGAATTTTAGGCAGAGGAGTTAGACCCATCATCACCCTTAGGCTACAACTCACCACCTATCCAGATGTTGGTCACGGGACTACTTGAAAATGTGGAAGACGGACTAAAGGTTGGCGCGAGTCTGATGAAGGCCACAAGATTTGCAGATGACCAAAATAGTGTAAACATAAATAAATTAGGATTATTGAAAATGTTCATGCTGTTAACAAGAATGTGAGTCTGGCGTTTGATGAAGACTCTGGCCTTTCTTTCACAGAATATATCTTTAAAACCTCACATCATATAAATTACATTCAGTCGCCACTTTCAGTAAGCACCAAATATCTCCACAACAGTAAAAATGACAAAAGACAACAAATACAAAGGCAATGGCAGCAGGTACCCATGCCGGGCTGCACAGAATAATGGATGTGCATGACAAAACATCTGAAGAAAATATGGTATAAAGATAAAAAGAAAGAAAACGAAGGTCACGAGATGAAATACAAAGGAAAATGAATAACTATTGTCATCAACGGTGCAGAGATCAGGGCAAGTCCACCAGTTTTGTTATCTTGAAAGTTTAATAACAGATGATCGCAGATGTCATTCTGAGATTATTAAGAGAAGAAATGCAAGCAGTCTGCAAGATAGGAGCTTCTGAGAGGAAGAATGAATCTTGATATAAAGGAAAAGCCTCTTATGGACCAGAGTGGTTCTGCCTGTATGTAGGTGAGCTCATTTAAGCTCTGCATGCATTGCCCATAACTGAACTCAGATAAGACGCCATCCATATAGTCTGTAGGCATGGAGGGGATGGGGGTTAACTCAAATGCATATACTTGTGTATGGGAGGTATGCTGATAAAGTACGTATGAATATAAACCTATAATAAGTCCATATTGCATCGTATAAGATGCTAGATGAGCTTCATAAAACCACATCAAAACAAGATTATCTGTTCAACTTCAAGAGTCTTTTCGCGGAAACTAGACAAACTTTTTAAAGTCACACAGCTTAATACATCTTCGACGTGGCCAACAACAGCAGTGAACTACGTTTTTTCTTAAACACGTAAACATTCTTAATCCTTTATTTATTCTGCAATCTGCATGGATTAAAATATATACTGCCATATAGGATTCAGTGCGTCAGGTGTACGTGCGCAAGTGGGGGTGTAAAAAGTACAGGTGCATACAGGGAGGGGCAAATTTTTTCCGATTTCTGCGTAATTACTAAATGGATGGCCCCCTAATGCGAAGGCTCTACACTCACCTAATCTCATAACTTGATTATGGAATATGGAAGAACATTCCAAGCCCTGGGATGGTAGAACAGAAACAGAATGTTAAGCAAGACAAAAGATCTGGTCCAGTAATGGTCAGCTTTAGCAGTCAAAAGTGAACGGAGATACTGCTGCACTGCAGCATGGCAAAATGCAATTATCCCAGTTGGTCAGCTGATTCATCACTCTGTGGGAAGCCACTGTCCCTGCTAACATGCCCACATGGAGCCCATATAGCTCCCATACTCCCACATTGGACTCGTACAACTCACCTAATGCCCATGAAAATGCTGGCAGGAGTAATGATGTAAGTTTGGCTAAATTAGTTTTGAAATGTTGGAAAGCAAATCAAGACAGTCAGGGAGACTACCAGTATCAAGCACATCATATATCATAACAGAGGATAATCATAATCCTTAATAAATAAATATCTGTGTGCGCAGAGTGGGAAAAGTGGGAAAAAGGAAAATCAAGGAAACGGGAAAAGAAATTAACCACATCACTTCAGGTATAAGGCATTTACCTGGACATATATATGAAGAATCTTAAAGAACCTTATCAGAATCTGGAAATGCACTGAATTATTCATGGAACTGTGCTTAGCAGTAAAGCACCAAAACAAATCAATTTAACCAAAATAAGAGTTTAATAAAAAAAGTTCAGGAGTTCAATAACCTTCAGTAACATATCGCCAACAGTAGTGCCACTGGTCAGTTTTTTCTTGAAGTTGCACTTAATAAATGTCAGGTTACAATTACAATCGTGACATACAACGTTTCTACGGCACCTCAGCAGGGAAACTCTTCCGTTGCACTTTCAACCTGACAACAATAACAATCAAGAAATGCTTTTTCTTACCACTTGCAGGACAAATATCAACTGGTTGTTTTCCAGATGGTAGATCTGATGCTGTATATGAATGAGGCTCAGCATTTCCTTCGATGACGCCTCGCTTGTTATGTCCACCGTTGCCATTTCTCTGTTCTTTGCACTGTCTCGGATTTCTACGTTACCCTGCAGAGAAAAAAGATTCTGCTAAAAACTGCAACTGCAATTCTAACTTCTATGTACGTATGTATCAGAGCAGTTGTAAAGCACCCTTTAAGTCACTCACAAGGGTGCTCCGGCACGGCTACCTAAGAACCACCGAACAAATGCGTCTTAAGACGAGGAGAAAACGTTTCCTGAGCTGCTAGTGATCGTATGTCCGGTGATAGATTGTTCCACAGAGACGGACCCACACAAGAAGAGGCGCGCTCAGCTCGCCAATGTCTGATGTACGAGGCATCACCCAATGGCCCACGAAATCGTGTAATCAGAAGATCTGTCCATAAGACAGAGAGGCAGCCTATGATGGATAAGCAATTTGAAAAAGTCAAGTCTTAAGCTGAGAACAAAATGGCATAAACGATAGAGCAGATCGAACAGATACAATGGAGAGTTCACATTTACACGGAGAGAGTACTAATACATTGTAACCTACTGCACTGTACTCTAGCAACGACATATCGATGGACAAATTTTTTAACGCTTTAACGACAAGCTGCATTGGCTTTCCAGTCGCTTTTAGAATATTGTTGTCATTAATTAAAGAGCTAACATAAACTAATACCAGAAAAGCAGGCCCGGTTCGTCCATATGGGCAACTGGGCAGCCGCCCAGGGCCGCCGATTTTTAGGGGCCGCCGATTTTTAGGGGCCGCCAATTTTCCATTTTTTTAATATTTTTTATTGTTGTTATTCGTAACAAGAGGCGAATGACTAAAAAAGGTCTTGAACTTTTGTATTATTATTATTATTATTATTATTATTATTATTATTATTATTATTATTATTATTATTATTATTATTATTATTATTATTATTATTATTATTATTATTATATTATTATTATTATTATTATTATTATTATTATTATTATTATTATTATTATTATTATTATTATTATTATTATTATTATTATTATTATTATTATTATTATTATTATTATTATTATTATTATTATTATTATAATTCGTAACTGAGGTCAATGACTAAAAAAAAGGTCATCAACTTTTTTTTGCTTAGGGCCGCCGATTTTTAGATTTGCCCAGGGCCGCCAAATGTCTTGAGCCGGGCCTGCAGAAAAGTGGCCAGTTCACATTTTATCGTGTAGTTGTAACTTTTAAATCAACCAGATCCAGCTCCATTGCATATCACAATTATTAACATGTACTTAGTCATCCGAATGTCTTGGCCCAAGAAATATTCTTCTAGAAAACCCAAATGACCGGACCAATGTATTATATGACATCAAAATAATTATTGAACGACTTAATCAGTCAGAAGAATTGCATAGTTTACAGAGTGACACCAAATAAAAAATCCAGGAAATACAACTGAGTTTTAACACTTAAACGACGAGCTGCACTGGTTTCCCAGTCACTTTTAGTACACTCTCGTCGTTAAAGTGTTAAAAGGCCTTCTATCAATAATTATTCTCATTATGGGCCTAAATTACAAATCAGTTGACTTAAAATAACATTTTCTTAGAACAGGCAGACAAAAATAATATGGAAACTTTGAAACCACCTTTGACTTCAAGGTAGCCTCAGTAATCAATGCAATCCTGAAATAATAGTGTCTACATCATTGGTTAGTTGCTGTGTCATAACAAAGATGATTAGCATCACCCGCCTACTTTATCCTTGGGACTGGCAATACCAGAGAACGGGCATTGGCGGAGTTCCCTTCGTATTGCTCCCACTCTGAACAATTGTAGTCACTAGGAATGCTCAGCCTTTTTGTAATTGTAAATGTAAACTCCATATTTCTACAGCTTCAGGGGAGGGGACTAGATGAATGGGGACACTCCTGCTTGAAGAACATAAGATCTTGAAAGACACGGTTTGAAACCCGTAAGCTCCCTATAGGTCGACTCAGCCTTCCACTCCCTAGGGGCAGCTGTAAAACGAGCGGGCGCCTAACAATCAATCAATCAATCAATCAATTCCTTTATTGCTTTCGATGACAGTTAACAATAACGAAACATCAATAGAGCAGCTACTAATTTGACAACATATAACGATAACATTATTGAAGAAACTATAATCAAGATCAAGATCATGCACATACAAATGAGATAAACTAGAATAATGCATATAGTAGCTAGATGAACCATCAGTACATGCAAAATTACAACAAAATTACATCAAAATTACATCAAAAGTACATCAAAATTAAATGTAATATAAACAAATTAATTTTATTGAATAGTATAGACTTATTTTGTTGCGTTATTTTATATATAATTATATTTTTTCTGTCATCTACGGCAAAGGGCGTCCCTAAGGGATATGAATCCCGCTAAACAGGGGTACCCAACTAGTGGTAATTACAAATTATATGATGGCTTAAGATTATTTTCTCTCCAAGGTTAGGAGGAGGTTAAAAATAAAGAACTGAGGGTAAATTAGGAGAGAATTTACAATTTAGTAAACGACTTAACTATACTTAATTAAAGAATATGTTCCGGGGCCAGGTCCCAGCAGTGACATTCAGTAGGTACGATAAGCGGGTGCCTGATTAGTTATGAGATTATTTCTGGGATATAAGAAATAGCTTTAGTGATTTTTTAAACACGTATTTATTTGTTGCGGACTAGATCTCGAGTGGCAAAGTATTCCAGATTGTCGGACCTGTTGATTTTATGCAATTTAATCTTAGGTTAGTTCGTGCTTTGATTGGTCTATATAGCGTAGCACTTCTAGTGTAATGGTTATGCATCGTGGAGGCTAGAGTAAAATAATCTGCGAATGTTGCAGGGAGTAATTTGTGTTCATACATGTAGAGTAGTAGTCCAATTTGAAATATTCTGATCCGTTTTAGATCCAGGAGACCTAGTTCATCAAAAAACAGGCTGCCAAGACGCGTGTTCTATAAGATCTTGACAATTGTACTGTATGTCTCAATGTTACTTACTGCAGTTTGTCAGTGAGCTTGTCAATGAGTACGAATATATTATATCATTATCCACTAGAAAGTCAAGCATAGGGCTCCAGATTATTCATTCTGCTATTGCCTTTTCTTACAATGGGACCTTTCGCTGGCCTTTTATAAGATTTGACTCTGGCATGGAACCCAATCTGACTCCCTTCCAATCAGCCCCCCACATCTGCTGCCTTTGATTGAACAGCTGTGAACAAACTCGTGTGCAGACTAGTCTCACACTGGACACTGAAAGAGGCCAAGTTCAACATCGTATTTCATACTCATGCTTTGCACCCAAAAACAAAGAAATCGATACATGACTAATTCCCAGCACAGCGAATCCAGATCACTATTTCACTGTGGATCGCTGCAACAGATCACTTCAAGTCAAACTCCAGAACCTTTCTCCGCCAACGCTCGCTCTCGCAAGAGCAGCAGGACGGAAGAGAGTTTTGAGCTAAATCATAATTACCGCAGAAACCATACGGTTTGGGACAGCAGGGCGGTGGGCGGACGGACGTTAGGCGCAATAGCGGGAACGCCTTTAATCAAGCGGAAACCCGGCGTCAAGTGGCTTGATGCGTCTACTTCATTAGATAGTGAGACCCATAAAAGTAAATCAGGTACAGATATTAAGACTCTCCCTGGTGTTGTTTCCGTGCTGATAGTCCTATTCTCGATCTGGATAAATGCAAATTGTTAATTCGTCTGATCTGTGCAGCGACCAGTCATAGATATCAACTGCCTCGCTGGATCCTTACCAAAACAACATTCGAAGGCCTCCACGCAAACTGGTTTCTGCTAAACAAACTGTTGGTTTTAGGAGGCTCTTGGCTCTTCATTGTCTTCAAGATCCACCTCGGTCAGAATAGTTATCTATATTGAAGAACTACAATATTTTCTGTCCAACCAACTCTGTCACAGCAGATGGTAAAAATCAATTTGTGACAGTAGATGTAATTCAACCGTAGAGCGAGACCGCATAAATTTACCCTACCCAAAGAAGATAATAAGAATTTTATACCCCGTATTCTCTACAAGAATGCCTACTGACAATAATTAGATGCTCGTGAGACTATATAACCCCTGTAGCATGTTTTAGCTGCATTCTGTCAGCTACGATGTTTTAATAAACGAGTATTCATTCATTCATTCATTCATTCATTCACTCTGTAACACTAGATGATATAATCCACTCTGTCATGCTAGGTAGTAATTCATTCCGTGATACTAGATGGCAAATCAGTTGTGACAGTAGATGTAATTCACTCTGTGACACTAGATGATATAATCCACTCTGTCATGCTAGGTGGTAATTCATTCCGTGATACTAGATGGCAAATCACTTGTGACAGTAGATGTAATTCACTCTGTGACACTAGATGGTAATTCACTCTGTGTCACTAGATGATAATTCACTCTGTGACACTAGATGGTAATTCAGTCTGTGACAGTAGATGCAATTCTTAAATCAGCCAATATGCAGCGGCCGAATACAGTCCTCGATGCCAACGCCATTGTCCGCATCATGTTACAAGCAATTTGCCTTACAGACCACACTAACTGACCCCGGATTAAGCTACGCACTCAGCCTGGAATTTTCTATCAGAACCTTTTAGCAAAATTTCTGTGTCAGTAGTTCATAAAAGACTGCAAACAAACGCATCGAGCATGCCAACCAGAAATAGCCAGATGTCGCAAAAGGAGAGTTCTAAGGTTAGGTCCTTTGGCATTCGAGTCGGCTATTCGAGTTGCATTTAATCGCTATTTGTCTCCAAACACATCCGCTCTGCACTGGATGTGATTGGAATGGCTACGCAGCTTTACAAGTAATTGAAGAGATTGGACAGAAGACGGAGCACGTTCCTTCACTGATTGCCCAGCTTCTGTCATCAACAAGCATCAACCAAAGAGGATTTTACGTGGCGCCTGGGACCCTGGGTCATTCCAGATAAGAACAACATCTATTAGGCTTTTGCCTGGCTTAAACTGTTAACCAGCATTAGTATCAGCTGTTTCAGGTGAGTTTGTAGTTGTTTCAAATGTGTATAGCTATGCACAGGCATCAAGGTGCTTTCTTAATCAAAGATTTGAAAATTTTGTTGCGTGTTGCATTGGTAATGGATTTGATTTCATAGTACTATAATATTAACAAACTGGCCCAATGAATCTAAATATCGCAAGAAAAGGCAAAACAACCAGTTGAATCCATTTGCAAACTATTAGATGAAACAAGTCCGTTATCAATTCAAGAGTAAGAGAAAATTTCTGAAACTCCCAGTCTAAGTACATGTGACCTCGGCAGCAAAAAGGGACAACTTGTAAAGACTTCAAAGAACAGCCGGAAAGTGCTCTCGTCATTAAGTCCATGAATATTGATTTCTATGTTAATGAATACTGATTTCTATGTCTAATTAATGCAGCTGCATCTCGATCTCATGTTAGGACGAACTGAATTATGCTGCATGGTATACTGTGGTCAAAACATGTAATTAATGCATTGAGTTGGGACATGCTATGATTAGATATGCGCTATGAAAATAGATGTGTGGTGTGACTGCATCTCGTGCAATCTAATTCATGGAGACTTTCTTTTTACACCTAATGCCAGAAGAGAATAGACTTAATAAAAACGCACTGAGTGACGCACTCCCACAGCATATAAAATTAAAAAATAATGGCTGACAAATCCACATTTCCATTCAGTTAAATGAAAATATAGCAACCTCTTGAACAGTGACCAAATTTGCCAGGAATTCAGAATGAGACAGATCAGTCAAAGATGAATCCTCAAGACCCTTGCAGAGCTGCATCTTCTAAGGTAACGAGATAAACCCTCGTGGTTATAAATCATCTTGAAAGTTTATTCTGGTGTACCTAAATCCTACACTTGTGGATGGTGTAAATACCCTATACCCTTTGGTCGCCCATAAGTGAAAAATGTTCAGTTGCTCTTTCTGAGTAACTTCCTCAATACTGGAAAATGCAAAATTTCTATTTGCTGTTGATATACTAATGCACTGAATACATTCTTCCACTCCATTTGTGATGCAGTCTGCCTCAATGTCGCATTCTCGTTCAACACTAAAAGACAGACAAGGCCACCGATTGTGCCAGATCCTGGAGAAATTTATCGCCAAGACAGCTTTGTTCCTAAAAGGTTTTTGTTCTCCCTTGCGTTGAGCGTAAATTCTGTCTTTTTGTGAAACATCTGAGAGAATTGGTTTCCAAAAGCAATCACAAAAGGCAAAGACGGTCCAATGTTTCAGTTGATATCAATGGATTGCCTCAAATGAACATATGTCGGCTGAGGAAAACAAACAGCTTTCAGTCGCAAAACACAGTCACATCCGATGAGTCCAACATAGAAATGCCACATAACAATCACCATAGTGCGACCGTACGCAGTGGATAAAGTGGTTTGGGTGAGCAGTGGGAACGCCAAAGAAGAGCTTCGTTGGAACGCATGCGTGAGCAGTGGGAACGCAAGCAAAGAATTTCGAGAGCAGTGGGAACGCCATTCCCACGCGTTCCCACCCACTTTAACCCCTGACCGTACGTTACTTACCGTCATCGAAAAAAATAACGTAAGCGTACCGTACGCGTACGTTAAAAATGCCACAAGTTTATCTGATCATTCACAAAGAACTTCAATATAACTATAGTCTTATAACGTACGCGTACCGTACGCTTACGTAAAAAATGATCAGTTTAGCTCTACAGTATTAATCTCCCCGTACGCAGACCTAGTTAATTACGAACGGTACCGAAATTTAGTATTACCAATAAAATGACCACTGGCACTGACCATCCTATAAAGTGTGCCGTAAAATATTAATTATCTTCATATTATACATTAGACAGAATATTAGCAATTTGGAATTTAAAAGTTTGAAAGTAGAGATAATTCAACAGCCACAGTTGACTGATGTAATGGTTAAAATTGTTTACGACCATCAATCACCAACTATTATTGACTTTTCTTGTGCATAATGTTATGTATTTTATTTTTGTCATGAACTGATGTGAACGTACGGTAACGTACGGCATAATAACATACGCGTACCGTACGTACGCTATAGAAAAAAAAACGTACGTACGGTTGCACCTTGACAATCACTGTACAATGAGTCCACTACCAATGCCACTGCAGAAGTCACAACTAAAAGCCACTGCTGAAGCAGAAGAGAAGAACAGTCCATTAAGCTGGGTATGAAGTGTGTGCGACCTCATCTTTCAACTGACAGTGTACAGTCAGAGTACTCATTATAGACGCGCTGACTGCAGGTGAAGTAGAAATCTCGAAACAAATTTCTGCCCTGGTGGGGATTTGAAACCCCAACCTCTCGATTGACAGTCCAGCATGCTAACCACTACACTACTGCATACTCTTAAACTCAGAAAAGCTAAAGTCCATACAAAATCCACTATGTACAGCAAAGACTCAATAACATGCATCTTCGACTCGTGGTAAGCAGGCTAATATGGATCCAGGCATCATGGCCTTAACACAGGCAATTGTAATCACACAGTATGAAGGAAAAAACATACTAGAATATGTGATATGTAGGCCTGCCAAGTGCGTGCAGGTATAGAAACACCTGTAGCAAGTCATTACGGAAGTATCCATAAATCCGAATCCAAACACCAACCAAATCCGATCTGATTTTTGATGTTGGTTCAGATAGCATCAAAAGAGTTTAATTATTATTATTATTATTATCATTATTATTATTATCATTATTATCATTATTATCATTATTATCATTATTATCATTATTATTATTATTATTATTATTATTATTATTATTATTAAGACTTATAAAGCTAGCCCAGAGGCAGCCATGGGTATGAAGTTTTAGCAACTTCAATTTCTTAGCCTCGACATAAGTAAGTAAGTAAGTAAGTATATCCTTTAATTGTACCAACTGCTAACCACACTTTGGTTTACATGAGGACGAGTGACCATTCCTCTCCCTCACCATCTCACCTTCCCACCGACAGAGTATGATCAATGTACTCATTATAGCTGAACAGGTGGAGCAGAAATCTCGAACCAAATTTCTGTCCTGCCAGAGATTTGAACCTCCGACCTCTTGACTGACAACCCAGCATGCTAACCACTATACCATCGCACACCAGGCGCAAGTTAACAAAGATACATACATCGCATATGCACTGGGATAGGGTAGGATAGGAAAAACTGAGTGGGGACGATGGGTATCAGCCTGAATATGTTCAGAGTATTACAGTCTGATTGGATCGGAGTGGATCGGTGTACGATACCCAGTTGGCTCCAACTGAACCTCATTGATCCCGATACAGCGGGCGTCTCTGAGCGCCGTCTTAATTGTGTCAAGTCACGGCCTGCGATAGATGCAGGTCGTAACGTCACGCGATTATGACGACATTCAGAATAATAGATGTGTGTGTGTGTGTGTGTATAGGTGTGTGTGTATAGGTGTGTGTGTATAGGTGTGTGTGTGTGTGTGTGTGTGTGTGTGTGTGTGTGTGTGTGTGTGTGTGTGTGTGTGTGTGTGTGTGTGTGTGTGTGTGTGTGTGTGTGTGTGTGTGTGTTGTGTGATTGCGTTTCCATATAATTATCTATACATATTATATCCATATAGTCTCTGTCGGGGGACGCTACGTCACAAACGGGTTCTTTTCTATTGTGAAACATAAACCGTTTGTCTTGACGACGGCGGTTTTGACCACGGCGATAACCAACGATACATATAGGCCTATAATATGACGTCATAATAGGACGGGCAAATACACTACTATTATAATAATAACGATATACGCAATAAAATAATATATAACTTATATATATATATATATATATATATATACATGTATATTTATATAGCTTCGGATGTGGCGAACCACCTCAAGCAGATTCTAATAAATGGCACGCTAACCGTAGGGTCGTAACATTGAGTAATTTACTAGAGTCATTGTCCAATTCCTAGGCTGGCATGTCAAACGACCCCGGGCTGATGAAATGAGGCAGAAGAACCCGTGGGAACTCCGCCAAGTCTATTGCACGGCGGCCGGTGACTGCGTGATCAGATCCCTCTCTCCTCGCCCAATCTTCAGAGATTCTCTAGAATCAGATCATCCGTTAGAACGTCCCTGCCGCACACAGCAAGGGACGGTTTGTTAATCTGGTGACGAATGGCCTTCGTGTACCTGCGATTCGGAGACCCCCTCCCCCTGTCAGTCGTGCCCTGGGATCTGCGCCGTAGCACTATTCCACAATCACAGTCACTTCCAAAGTCATTACGAAGGCCATTGTTAAAGCCACAGCTGAAACCTTGACCAAACTCACCAATAAGAGATTAGTCCCTTCAGCTAGCCTAAGAGGCAGCCATGGGTATGAAGTGTTAGCGACTTCATTTTCTTGGCCTCGGCATATGAGGGCGGGTGGCCAGTCTTCTCCCTCACCGTCTCATCTTCCCACCGAAAGTGTACGGTCAGCAGAGTCGGCTAAGGGACACAGGTGAAGTAGAAATCTCAAAACGAATTTCGGTCCTGACGAGGGATTTGAACTCCGACCATTCAGTTGACAGTTCAACACGCTAACCACTATCGCACACCTCTATGCTGATACTTAACCAAAGTATGAAAAGTCTAGATATCCTTTCTATAACATGTGGCAACGATCACCAGTCTCTATACTCCACAAAGTTCCATTGTTTAACGACACTTTATGGCTACCAGGGCACTTGATGTCGCCCTCCTCCATTTTCCAGGCTTGGAATTGGCACTACCTGGCACTATCAGCACTATGGGTAGTGGCAGAGTTATGCGTTATGCTATACTGCCTATACAGCATTTAAAAGCGATGATCAAACCCTTGCCACTGTGACAAATGAAGTGTTGCAAGCTTTATGTAACTTGGAATACATTTGCTATTCTACAGTGTGAATGAAATTGTGACTGCTTGGCCATTTTGACAGTACAGAGAGTTTTGTACCTTGTGGCATCCTAATCAGTGGCGTTGCCAGAGTTATGAGGTTGGGGGGGCAAGGTAGGGGATATGGAGGACTTAAATATTTCCTGACCTTGGTGATAAATCAAACCTAATGGAAGGACATGTCAAACTACATGGGGGGAGGGGGAGGTACCACGTGAAACTCATCCGATTTGCACCAATCCCATGACCCAGCCTGAGCAGGGGTGGGGTGGCAGCTGCCCCTTTGCCCCTCCCCGTGTTGAGGCTAATAAGCCTAACAATACATAATGTGTACACAATTGCCCTTCCCTTGCCATTTTGTGAAAACATAGAAATCTGTTAACTTCATGCATATCCAATAGAATACGATTTTTTATAATACATCTGATTTTCTATAGTATGAATAAAAATTTATAACACATCCTGACGAAATTTATAATTTTGTATTCTTTCTATAACAATGAAGCAAAACCAAATGACCTTTCCATCTCAGCACTACACAACTCACAATGTCATTTTCTCCATTATATTTCACCCCTCATTTTAATAATGAAATTGGCCTGACACTTTAACGACGAGAGTGTACTAAACGCCACAGCGAAACCAATGCAGCTCGTCGTTAAAACGTTAAAGACTTCAAGTGCAAGGAAGGTTCAAAATACTTTAGAACCCCAAGGACAAAACCATCTGTCAATTCCCTGATGTCATTCAGGTCTTAAGTTTAGACTCGGCTCCAGGAGCAGTTCAGTTCGTCTGGTCAATTCTTTGATGTCATTCAAGTCTAAACTCATTTCACTGAACTTGCATATATCCACCGTTGCTTGGCTTCTGATTTCTCTGATTTAATCAGATTTCAATCTGGCTTCTCCAAAGGAATACGATTTTTTATTAAGATTTCACTTGAAGCCAGGGACGTCATTTGGAGGGCAGAGCGCATTTGCCCCCTTGATTTTTGAACAAAAAGGAAAAAGGATGGAACAAGAAAGGGTAAAAAAACAAAAAACATGATACTCAAATTCAGGGACGTCATTTGAAGGGTTGTAGGCCTGCACTGCAGAGACTAGCTTATGAGCATATAAATATATAGGTACACAGTGCTAGATTTACCAAGAGGCAAATGGGGAAGCTGCCCCCCCCCCCCAACGCTGAAATGACGTCCCTGCTTGAAGCGACCATTGACTGATGTTGGACATTATGATAATGGCGATATAGAAGTCATTTAGATTGGGTTAGATTAAAAACAGGAATGGCCAAAACAGCATCTACAGCTGAGTCATAGCTGAATCTTGAAAGGCACTTGGATCCACAATGATCCAGATAGATAAGTGTATACAACCCTACATTTTAAATACCAGTACTTCAACAAGTGCACATTTATAAAACATGATGCAACAATTAGTTGAATAGTTGAACTCCAATTACTTCAGTAAAACTTTAGCTACCACAGAAACAAACTAATGACATAGGCTAAACAATAAAACTAAAGATGTATATTGTCTAAGCAATCAGCCAAGGGCACCCAAGTTAGCAGAAAAGAAATCTTACCCGGAGATTATGCCTAAGAACTATGGATTGCAAGTTTTCCGAATCTCGAGCGATATCGAGGTGTTTTTTCTGGGAGAAGGAGTTACAAGTACTTGAGTCGCTACCGACTCCCTCCCTCTGTCCCTTCCACTCCTCTCCCCCATCAACCAGACACAACATCGTCATCCATGCCAGCAGGAACGTAGAAACCATCTGTCCAGCGCCAGTCTTCATATTAGCCTCCCGGGTCATATCTGGCACATCCTATGCCAATCCACAGGTTCTTCACGTCTGTCCGTGTATACCAGAGCAGTCAGCGACAGAACGCCCGTTCTAGAGCTACTTCAAAAGCCGACCGCACAATGGCTCCGTCTCGCCACAAGACTCTCGCGAGTGCCAAGGTATTGAAGCCGTACGCACAACAGATGACTGTCTGTCATACATCGAACGTCCCAACCATCCGACGTCGAGAGTGAGACAGAAGGAAGGCAGCGGACCAATGCCAGCAGCCATAGCATCACCAAGACGCACAGCAGCTGCGCCATCGTCGTCGCCGTATCATCAGCGTCCGCAGCATCAGCAGCATCCGTCGATAATAAGAAGACTCGTGTCATTCGCAAACGATGCAAGGAGATGTGCGGAATTAAGACATAAATAAGACAGAAACAAGTTTACATTTTCCGGAACAAGAACGTCATTAATAACTGCTTATTACGTTCTCCATTTTCGACGACAACATTTGATGTCTTGCATCCGGGAATCGACGGTGTGAAATCGAGACGTTGGCGGAGAATATTAAAAGAGGAGAAGAACGTTATTGCTCTCTCACGATCACGTAGATTCCCCGCACCTTAACTGCATAGGAAACTGAAGACAAAGAGTAATATCCTGAACAAAAAAAAAGAAAAAGTCAGAGAAGTGGACAGTTAAATGAAAAGATTTGAAAATCAAACAATTGAATCCATGGATAGGAACCCATTGAAGTAGTCCTAACTATTCTCGGCACTGCCTAACCATCAGGGTGGGAATTGTAGGGGGAGGGTCTTTCTTAGGACCCCAAGTTAAGTCTTCATTGCACACCCCCAAGGGGTTGTTTCCAATCCCCTCAGTTGTGCTAGCGTGATTAGCATTATTTGACTTTGAGTCTCTGATAAAGAGAAGAAATTTCCATGATGTATCATGTACACATTTTTGAATTTTCTCAACAAAGAAATGATTTTGATTCGAGTCTGACTTGCAAAACTGCTAGTGTTGAAATCAGCTGCTTTCAAATTTCGTTGACATCAGTTTGCAAAATAGGGATAAAATGTTCAACCCCCCACCCCCCGTCTTTTTCTACAATTCCCACACTGCTAACCATTCCATGCTTGTCAGGCCATACCCACAGACCACAGTGTCAAGCCGTCACCTGCCATCCTACAAACACAGTGACCAACAGCTGTGATGTCTGATCCGTTTTGCTCGTCTAATAAATCAGTGATCGTATCATCACAACCAGTTAACTAAGTGCATTTATCGTTACGTCGGATAATTAATCACGGGAATTCATTAAGAACTAAACCAAAGGAACAAGATGGTCTAATTGACTTCCAGCGAGACTGGCAATGCTGAGCAGAAGTCCTTAGACGGAACTGCACCAGAAAATAGACTGTTTCAAATAAGGAATGACGGATTGAGAATTTTTGAATTCATAAAATTCGTCCTTTACGAACTTCCGTGCTAAAGAGATGAGTAGTCATCGCAACTTATTGGAAAAGAAGATTTACGAATCACGATGGAGTCAAGGAGTCGTAGCCAATAAGCCAAAATATTCGCATATATATGGCGATATATGCAAGAGATGCTACACTGTCTTCCTGTTGCCAAGCGGATTTCTTTTAAGATCATCTTGTGGGCACATGCCTCAATTGTCGGCACTGCCCAGCATCATCAGGGAGTTCTGTGTTCCCATTTTTAGTCAACCTGGTCAGTGATAGCTGTGCTCTGCAAGCTCTGGAGATATGTAAAGTGCTGCACTTCCAAACTTCAACTCAAGCTTATTGTGCCTTCTCATGTATTGGCAGTGATGGGCACTAAACTATTTTTTTTTTAGTTAAACTAAAACTATTTTCCAACTAAAAAAATATAGTTTAACTAAAGTTGGCAACTAATTTTTGGAAAGTAGTTAACTAAACTAAAAAAAGTAGTTAAACTTTTTCCAACTTTTTCCAACTTTTTACGACAGACATTTTCACAATAACACAGGCTAATAATGCAGAGCGTCAATGACAATTTCACCTTCAAACTATGAAATGTGTACTCTTCTAGCTAATCTAGCATACAGTTACAGGCATACTGTAAGTATAGTATATATGAATTTGAAAACACAGGCTGTTAATGCTAAAACGAACCAGTGTTAATCAATAAGTTTCGCGTTGAGTTGCTGATAGTGGTCAATGTTCATTGCGGAAAATAGTTGCGTATTGCTGATTTTTTTAGTTAAACTTTTTAGTTAGCAACTAAAATTCTTTAGTTAAACTATGGTTTTAACTAAACTATTTTTTATTTAGTTAAACTTCATCCTTAACTAAAAATATTTAGTTAAACTAAAAGCAACTTTTAGTTAAACTAAAAGCAACTTTTTAGTTAACTATTGCCCATCACTGTGTATTTGACCATCTTCGTAGAACAGCCAACCACTGCATTTATGTGCTGTTGCACTGCAACTCGACCCTGTGCAGCAAACAATCTCAAACTGTCTTAAAGTGCAATTGTTTAGATCAGTCCGATAGCGACATGTACAGCGTTTTTATGAGGTACTTAAAAGGCGATATATTGAGTATCTTCATACATACATACAAAACATACATACAAGGATATCAGAGTACAGCTGCCAGAGAACTGAATCAATACAGGGATCTGGTCTGCATTTCGAAACAACTTCCAGCCAGGCACCAGCAGAATACATTCCAAAGTCAGAAGTTTAAATAACACAGTTTCAATATATAAGCAAATACTTCCCGAACAGTCTTGATTGTTGGGCCAACATTTTTCCTTATCTGGGTGCACAAATTTCTGCAAAGTGGTATGACATAGGCCAGCTGTAGGCCCAATGGCTATCTGGATTTGGCGAATATATCCAACATACAAATTATTGTTCTTAATCGCTTGTTAGAGTGGCTGAAACACTCAGAAACGTTAGCTGTACACTCTTCCTCAAACTGTCAAACTGTACTTGAACAGTTCAGTCAAATTTCAGGCATTACACGGAAATCATGTGTGGTTGACTTGAGCTCAGTTGTAGTTGGTGTAATCTCTGAAAAGTTCACACTACACACTATGCACTCGAGACAAGTCAACTGCACACTCTACAATGTCAACTGCACACTCTACAATGTCAACTGCACACTCTACAATGTCAACTGCACACTCTACAATGTCAACTGAACACTCTACAATGTCAACTGAACACTCTACAATGTCAACTGAACACTCTACAATGTCAACTGCACGCTTAGTGTCAGAAAACACACTATTTTAGGCCCTCACTTGTTATGCTTAATTGTTGTACATAATCTCCTAATAAGATTTTAAACTAACACTTTGTGGAACAGGAAGCCAATGCAAAGATTTTAAGCACAGAGGTTATGTATTCATATTTAGATATATTAGTTATGGGTCTAGGCAAAACAAAGCATCTGCAAAAGAAAAGAATATTCTGCAAGCCAACACTGAACAAGGACTATCACTGGCACGAACACAGCTGATAAACAGTTATTATCTCCAAATAGGGAAGTCACAAATGTGAAAATGAGTTACCTCGTCAGTCAAAAAAGGTTATCTTGTTTCATCAGTCTGCTTTTCCCCAACAGCCTGTCATGCCGAAGACTTTAAAGCATCAGAACTAACACCTTGAAAGTGACAGAACTGAACGAATATGGATAGCGACTGTCGCAGGACGCTCACTTCCCTTCTGACCGAACACTGCCAAGTGTCAGATTTATCTACTCAGCGGGGCTGGAAAATTGGTTTTTAAATCGAGAACTTCCCACGTTGCTGAGAAAACCTGTGTAACAAGTCCCTACAGCCATTTAGATCTCGGATGTAAATTAACAAACACAAATCCTGGCTTTAACTGACTCGTTTGGGTAATGGCAAACAAAACAGGCACTAATTTCTCTTCTTGTGTACACCTAGCATTTGTTCTGAGAAGTCCTGTCATTCGTAAACTGTAGACGGACCAAAGATGCCCATCAACACATGCAAAATTAGAAACTTTACAAACTGCGACACAGCTGAATTGATTGCTTTCTTCGCGAAACAAGCCACTAGAAAAAACTGTGGGTGATGGTCACTGGTTGGGTGAGGTGAGTTGAAGCCATAACTCACTTGTTAAACACCTCCACAGCATTTGGTTGTAAGTTGAAAAACACACACGGCCATCTCTTGTATTTGAACAATCTCATTTAGCAATCCACTGAAACATGACACAGCATTGGATGATATTTTGTGTTGACAAAACATATCTTGTGTTGACAAAACATATCTTGTGTTGACAAAACATATATCTTGTGTTGACAAAACATATCCTGTGTTTACAAAACATATCTTGTGTTGACAAAACATATATCTTGTGTTGACAAAACATATCCTGTATTGACAAAACATATATCTTGTGTTGACAAAACATATCCTGTGTTTACAAAACATATCTTGTGTTGACAAAACATATATCTTGTGTTGACAAAA
Source organism: Allolobophora icterica (assembly GCA_963556255.1). Classification (NCBI taxonomy): domain Eukaryota; kingdom Metazoa; phylum Annelida; class Clitellata; order Crassiclitellata; family Lumbricidae; genus Allolobophora; species Allolobophora icterica. Next base: position 4,434,023 of record OY744612.1, on the reverse strand, counting down.
CATATCTTGCATTGACAAAACATATCTTGTGTTGACAAAACATATCCTGTGTTTACAAAACATATCTTGCATTGACAAAACATATCTTGTGTTGACAAAACATATCCTGTGTTTACAAAACATATCTTGCATTGACAAAACATATCTTGTGTTGACAAAACATATCCTGTGTTTACAAAACATATCTTGCATTGACAAAACATATCTTGTGTTGACAAAACATATCCTGTGTTTACAAAACATATCTTGCATTGACAAAACATATCTTGTGTTGACAAAACATATCCTGTGTTTACAAAACATATCTTGCATTGACAAAACATATCTTGTGTTGACAAAACATATCCTGTGTTTACAAAACATATCTTGCATTGACAAAACATATCTTGTGTTGACAAAACATATCCTGTGTTTACAAAACATATCTTGTGTTGACAAAACATATCCTGTGTTTACAAAACATATCCTGTATTGACAAAACATATATCTTGTGTTGACAAAACATATCCTGTGTTTACAAAACATATCCTGTATTGACAAAACATATATCTTGTGTTGACAAAACATATCCTGTGTTTACAAAACATATCCTGTATTGACAAAACATATATCTTGTGTTGACAAAACATATCCTGTGTTTACAAAACATATCCTGTATTGACAAAACATATATCTTGTGTTGACAAAACATATCCTGTGTTTACAAAACATATCCTGTATTGACAAAACATATATCTTGTGTTGACAAAACATATCCTGTGTTTACAAAACATATCCTGTATTGACAAAACATATATCTTGTGTTGACAAAACATATCCTGTGTTTACAAAACATATCCTGTATTGACAAAACATATATCTTGTGTTGACAAAACATATCCTGTGTTTACAAAACATATCCTGTATTGACAAAACATATATCTTGTGTTGACAAAACATATCCTGTGTTTACAAAACATATCTTGTGTTGACAAAACATATCTTGTGTTGACAAAACATATCCTGTGTTGACAAAACATATCCTGTGTTTACAAAACATATCTTGTGTTGACAAAACATATATCTTGTGTTGACAAAACATATCCTGTATTGACAAAACATATATCTTGTGTTGACAAAACATATCTTGTGTTGACAAAACATATCCTGTGTTTACAAAACATATCTTGTGTTGACAAAACATATCCTGTGTTTACAAAACATATCCTGTATTGACAAAACATATATCTTGTGTTGACAAAACATATCCTGTGTTTACAAAACATATCCTGTATTGACAAAACATATATCTTGTGTTGACAAAACATATCCTGTGTTTACAAAACATATCCTGTATTGACAAAACATATATCTTGTGTTGACAAAACATATCCTGTGTTTACAAAACATATCCTGTATTGACAAAACATATATCTTGTGTTGACAAAACATATCCTGTGTTTACAAAACATATCCTGTATTGACAAAACATATATCTTGTGTTGACAAAACATATCCTGTGTTTACAAAACATATCCTGTATTGACAAAACATATATCTTGTGTTGACAAAACATATCCTGTGTTTACAAAACATATCCTGTATTGACAAAACATATATCTTGTGTTGACAAAACATATCCTGTGTTTACAAAACATATCCTGTATTGACAAAACATATATCTTGTGTTGACAAAACATATCCTGTGTTTACAAAACATATCCTGTATTGACAAAACATATATCTTGTGTTGACAAAACATATCCTGTGTTTACAAAACATATCTTGTGTTGACAAAACATATATTGTGTTGACAAAACATATCCTGTGTTGACAAAACATATCCTGTGTTTACAAAACATATCTTGTGTTGACAAAACATATATCTTGTGTTGACAAAACATATCCTGTATTGACAAAACATATATCTTGTGTTGACAAAACATATCTTGTGTTGACAAAACATATCCTGTGTTGACAAAACATATCCTGTGTTTACAAAACATATCTTGTGTTGACAAAACATATATCTTGTGTTGACAAAACATATCCTGTATTGACAAAACATATATCTTGTGTTGACAAAACATATCTTGTGACAAAACATATCCTGTGTTGACAAAACATATCCTGTGTTGACAAAACATATCTTGTGTTGACAAAACATATCTTGTGTTGACAAAACATATCCTGTATTGACAAAACATATATCTTGTGTTGACAAAACATATCTTGTGACAAAACATATCCTGTGTTGACAAAACATATCCTGTGTTGACAAAACATATCTTGTGTTGACAAAACATATCTTGTGTTGACAAAATATAATGCATTGACAAAATGTAACTCAACAGCACAACTGAATATGGTCATTTATCAAGAAATGCCCAAAGATCTGAATCCTCTACACAGAGATCTATGTTACTGTAGCGAGAACATAAATTGTCTGGTATTAAACCACAGTCGCTTTTTGCCCATGACCAGATAGCAATGTAGCTTTTCAAAGTAATTAGACAAAATCATATGTTAGCAGGCTACATTGCAGGTGTCTTCACACTAGACAGCCTATGTCTTTGAACTGTCTAGCCATACAGACTAGTGAATCATATACACTGCATAATGTTTCATACTATATTAAATTTTCATAATTGGCCTCTTAACCCCTGGTCAGTTAACATGTGGTTATGGCAGTGCTTGATAATGCAGTGGTAAGCTTGATGGACTGTCAATCGAAATGTCATGGGTTCAAATCCATCGTCAGAACTTAAATTTGTTTTGAGATTTCTACTCCATCTGTGTCCCCTAGCCAACTGGGCTATAATGAGTACACTGACAGTACACTATCCATGGGAAGATGAGCTGGCGAGGGAGAGGAATGGTCACTCACCCTCACATGCCAAGGCTAAGTAGATGAAGTCGCTAACACTTCATACCCATGGTTGCCTCAGGGCTAGCTAGCTTAAGGGACTGCTCTTCGTCTTCATAGCAGCCTTGATTCCCACGCACATTGAGAGTCTGTACTAAGGATGTTCACAGTAACAATCACAGGGTGGCTCGAACCCACATACTCAACACTGCAAGCTCATCGCTCAACTCTATGTTATAGAACTGATCTGATGTCAATAAGCTTCAGAGCCACAATAGTGTCTCCTCTTAGCGAACATGAATTCGAAGATTGTACTTTCAGCGCAGGCAATCAGTCATGTGGCATTTCCGAGGCCTCAATAAACGACTACAATTTCATCCTCCTGAAACTTTTATCAGTTCAATCATATCAACACCTTGTGAAGTTCAACTAAACAGCGACGAAGCAAAGCTTTTGACCCATTTGGTGTAATATGCCACGGCACCAGAGGGTGACAAACAATGGCACCTTCCAAACAGATTGACATGCAATTAGTGGAGGCCGTATTAGTCGGGCTTAAACTGCTCACAGTGTTAAAGAAATGCCCTGAATAATTCAGCAGATTAGTCCTCAGTGAATAGAAGTCACAAGTAGGTCGTTGAGAAAATTAAGCAGAGCTGCTAATATATGATAATCTGTATGCCACTCTGAACCAACAATTAAACTACAGCGTTCCGTGAACTCATCAACATTTAAATAGACACACAACCGGTTACCACAAGGAACTTTAAGTAAAGTAACTTTACTTTGAATTAGAATTTATATAGCACCAAGAATCAAGAGATTCGATCATGGTTTAATTGTGTTAGGTCGGGAGCGCCTCTGATGAGTCTCTCTTGAAGTGGCGCTATATAAGTTTCCAATTACCCTTACTATCAGTGATGGGCACTAAACTATTTTTTTTAGTTAAACTAAAACTATTTTCCAACTAAAAAAAAGTTTAACTAAAGTTGGCAACTGATTTTGGAAATTAGTTAACTAAACTAAAAAAAAGTAGTTAAACTTTTTCCCAACTTTTTACGACAAACATTTTCACAATAAAAGACGTTAAGTGAACTGTAATAATGCAAAGCATCAATGACAATTTCACCTTCAAACTATGCAATGTGTACTGTTCTGGCATACAGTTACATATGTACTGTAAGTAGTGTATGAATTTGAAAACACAGGCTGTCAATGCTAAAACCATGCAGTGTTAAAATGTTTTTTGCTGACAGTGTTCAATGTTCACTGTGGAAAAATAGTTGCATATTGATGATTTTTTAAGTTAAACTTTTTAGTTAGCAACTAAAATTTTTTAGTTAAACTATGGTTTTAACTAAACTATTTTTTTTAGTTAAACTTCTTCCTTAACTAAAAATTTGTAGTTGAACTAAAAGTTAGCAACTTTTTAGTTAACTATTGCCCATCACTGCTTACTATTAACACTAGCATGAACAGTGTTAAATGTAATTAAAACAGAAGTCCATCCATTACCAAAGAGTGCTCAGATAACCAGAAGTCGCCAATGCTTGGCTCGTGCACTCACACACACTCACATGCAAGGCCCAAGCAATGGATGACCATGACACCATGTCTAGGGTTCCTCAACTGCATTGAACCCCAATGAGGATAAGTTTGGAATAACATTTCCTCAAAGGACACTTGCCAAAATGACACGTAACCAAAACATGTTCACATACAAGACGGCTGACTTGGAGCAACTTCCTCATTTGACAGGCAAAAGAGAAGAAAATGTTATGAATATGGTAACCGTCAGTAAAAAACATTTGATGAGTAGATCTGTCTCTAAGCAGGCTTAATGGAAATATCTCAAGCAATCACGTGCTAATGGAAAGATTCTGTGCAATCCCATGCTTAATGGAATAGTCTCGTGCAATCACATGCTTATTTTAATAGTCTCGTGCAATCACGGGCTTAATGGAATAGTCTCATGCAATCACGTGCTTAATGGAATAACCTCGTGCAATCACATCCTTATTGGAATGATCTCGTGCAATCACAAGCTTAATGGATTGATCTCATGCAATCACATGATGAATGGAATGATCTCATGCAATCACGTGCTTAATGGAATGATCTCATGCAATCACATGATGAATGGAATGATCTCATGCAATCACGTGCTTAATGGAATGATCTCATGTAATCACATGATGAATGGAATGATCTCATGCAATCACGTGCTTAATGGAATGATCTCATGTAATCACATGATGAATGGAATGATCTCATGCAATCACGTGCTTAATGGATTGATCTCATGCAATCACATGATGAATGGAATGATCTCATGCAATCACATGCTTAATGGAATGATCTCATGCAATCACATGATGAATGGAATGATCTCATGCAATCACGTGCTTAATGGAATGATCTCATGCAATCACATGATGAATGGAATGATCTCATGCAATCAGGTGCTTAATGGAATGATCTCATGCAATCACATGATGAATGGAATGATCTCATGCAATCACGTGCTTAATGGAATGATCTCATGTAATCACATGATGAATGGAATGATCTCATGCAATCACGTGCTTAATGGAATGATCTCATGTAATCACATGATGAATGGAATGATCTCATGCAATCACGTGCTTAATGGAATGATCTCATGTAATCACATGATGAATGGAATGATCTCATGCAATCACAAGCTTAATGGATTGATCTCATGCAATCACATGATGAATGGAATGATCTCATGCAATCACGTGCTTAATGGAATGATCTCATGCAATCACATGATGAATGGAATGATCTCATGCAATCACGTGCTTAATGGAATGATCTCATGTAATCACATGATGAATGGAATGATCTCATGCAATCACGTGCTTAATGGAATGATCTCATGTAATCACATGATGAATGGAATGATCTCATGCAATCACGTGCTTAATGGAATGATCTCATGTAATCACATGATGAATGGAATGATCTCATGCAATCACGTGCTTAATGGATTGATCTCATGCAATCACATGATGAATGGAATGATCTCATGCAATCACGTGCTTAATGGAATGATCTCATGTAATCACATGATGAATGGAATGATCTCATGCAATCACGTGCTTAATGGAATGATCTCATGCAATCACATGATGAATGGAATGATCTCATGCAATCACGTGCTTAATGGAATGATCTCATGCAATCACATGATGAATGGAATGATCTCATGCAATCACGTGCTTAATGGAATGATCTCATGTAATCACATGATGAATGGAATGATCTCATGCAATCACGTGCTTAATGGAATGATCTCATGTAATCACATGATGAATGGAATGATCTCATGCAATCACGTGCTTAATGGAATGATCTCATGCAATCACATGATGAATGGAATGATCTCATGCAATCACGTGCTTAATGGAATGATCTCATGTAATCACATGATGAATGGAATGATCTCATGCAATCACGTGCTTAATGGAATGATCTCATGTAATCACATGATGAATGGAATGATCTCATGCAATCACGTGCTTAATGGAATGATCTCATGTAATCACATGATGAATGGAATGATCTCATGCAATCACGTGCTTAATGGAATGATCTCATGTAATCACATGATGAATGGAATGATCTCATGCAATCACGTGCTTAATGGAATGATCTCATGCAATCACATGATGAATGGAATGATCTCATGCAATCACGTGCTTAATGGAATGATCTCATGTAATCACATGATGAATGGAATGATCTCATGCAATCACGTGCTTAATGGAATGATCTCATGCAATCACATGATGAATGGAATGATCTCATGCAATCACGTGCTTAATGGAATGATCTCATGTAATCACATGATGAATGGAATGATCTCATGCAATCACGTGCTTAATGGAATGATCTCATGTAATCACATGATGAATGGAATGATCTCATGCAATCACGTGCTTAATGGAATGATCTCATGCAATCACATGATGAATGGAATGATCTCATGCAATCACGTGCTTAATGGAATGATCTCATGTAATCACATGATGAATGGAATGATCTCATGCAATCACGTGCTTAATGGAATGATCTCATGCAATCACATGATGAATGGAATGATCTCATGCAATCACGTGCTTAATGGAATGATCTCATGTAATCACATGATGAATGGAATGATCTCATGCAATCACGTGCTTAATGGAATGATCTCATGCAATCACATGATGAATGGAATGATCTCATGCAATCACGTGCTTAATGGAATGATCTCATGTAATCACATGATGAATGGAATGATCTCATGCAATCACGTGCTTAATGGAATGATCTCATGCAATCACATGATGAATGGAATGATCTCATGCAATCACGTGCTTAATGGAATGATCTCATGTAATCACATGATGAATGGAATGATCTCATGCAATCACGTGCTTAATGGAATGATCTCATGTAATCACATGATGAATGGAATGATCTCATGCAATCACGTGCTTAATGGAATGATCTCATGTAATCACATGATGAATGGAATGATCTCATGCAATCACGTGCTTAATGGAATGATCTCATGCAATCACATGATGAATGGAATGATCTCATGCAATCACGTGCTTAATGGAATGATCTCATGTAATCACATGATGAATGGAATGATCTCATGCAATCACGTGCTTAATGGAATGATCTCATGTAATCACATGATGAATGGAATGATCTCATGCAATCACGTGCTTAATGGAATGATCTCATGCAATCACATGATGAATGGATTGATCTCATGCAATCACATGATGAATGGAATGATCTCATGCAATCACGTGCTTAATGGATTGATCTCATGCAATCACATGATGAATGGAATGATCTCATGCAATCACGTGCTTAATGGAATGATCTCATGTAATCGCATGCTGCGATTGATTGAAATTAGCCACAGAAATCTAGAATAAAAAGAGATATGTATTATAATTATTTTTCGCTTATAATTATCTCCACATGTTGTCACACCACAACATGATACAAAGCACAAATTTAAAATAATAGAATGAAGAGTTGCTTGATTGTAAAGAAAGTTGCTTGACTGTAAAATTAATGTCACTCACCCAAATGTCATCCAGGAATAGCACAGCCAGCTTACGAATATTGCTGCATTTTGCGAGTGCTCCATGGGTTGATCCTGCTCAGCATTTCAATAAATACCATCAGCTGTAGATTGGTCTCCACTAGCTTCATGTTTTCAAATACCATCCAGTAGAAAACCTCTTCCAGAGTATTATTTGATTACAGATAAGCCGTGGATTGCACATGATGCTCTTGGAGTGTTTGTTGTAGGGCATCCTACAAGTAATATACCTTCAAAAGGTTAGAAACTGCAATCTAAATATTTATGGCACACATTGGTACAAAAATGCAAACACACATTTCTGCAAATACATTTATGTATATTATATGTATATATATATCTATGTATTTACGTAAATATATTTATATACATACATGTGTGTCAGAAGGTAACCTCAAAGCCAAAGGTAACCTCAAAGCCAAAAGGTAACCTCAGCCAAAAGGAAACCTTGAATTCGAAAGGTACGGTAACCTGTAAAGCTGAATGGTAGTCTCAAAACCAAAAGGTAATCTCTGAGCCAAAAGGTAACCTTAAAGCCAACCATCCTTCATACAGTACATTAGAGCAGTGGTTCCCAAACTATGGTCCGCGGACCGTTGCCGGTCCGCGAGCCCTCAGTTGCCGGTCCGCGAAGTGAGTCAGGAAAAACTACGTTTTCTCGATTGGGTGTCGCTTCGAACTATCTTCAAAAACACGATTGCCTCATAAATTAAGATTTGTTCTGGAAGTGAATGTATTTCAGCTATTGTAAACTAAATCTGCCGAATAAATAGTTTCTCGACGAATTGCTGACAGGTCAAATAGATCTTGTTCACCTTTACTAGAAATTTTGATCGTAACATTTGGGTTTTTGACCGGCAATTAGAAACCGGATGTGACGTATCTCTTTCGTCTTTAATAATTTGGTCACTGCTTTCGTCAATAGACGCGTCTACTTTTAGGTTTGATATTGTAAGTACAATATATAATAAATTTGAAAATTACAAGAATAAAATATAATAAATATATTAATGAAAAGCATTAGCATGAATTATTTATATTTTTTTTAACAAAATGCAAAGTTTTGATTCATTTTGGACCAGTGAATATGATATTATTTCGTATCACATTAACTTGCTTACAACTTATTTTATAATTAGAACTGTGGTTAAATTTGTGACATTTTCCCAACAATATCCGCTCCTTTCAATGTAACTTTATAATTTGTACCAAATTCCAAGATTTGTTTTAGCCTAATTCTCGTTTTTTAAATCTTATAATTAATACATCTTTAGTGATTGAGAAAGAAATAAAAGTAATAAATTGGGTATCTGTTCTGCTGCAATGGGAAAATTCCTGCCGGTCCGTCGCATTGAAAGTGAATTCCTGCCGGTCCGCCACACTGAGAAGTTTGGGAACCGCTGCATTAGAGCATAACCGGAAATCACCTCGAACATTCGCCTCGGCCAAATATCCCTTTTTTCGGCACTATTCGGAAGTATTCCCCTCGGCAAATATCTAGCATCAATCAATGATGCCGAGCAATTCTGAGGAAGGACTTGCTCAAGGTCCCCATACAGTAACCGACTCACCGCCTCCTAGGAGGCTCGAACTCATACTCTTTGTGTTACAGGACTTTGTGTCAGGACTTCTCTGGCTCAATCTAGGTCTTTTGCTTCCATTGGCCCTGCTCTTTGGAATGAGCTTCCTCCGTTTGTTCGTTCAAGATTCTATTCTCTCAGGTAACATCTCTTCCTCTTTTACCTTTCTTAAAACTTGCTTTTTCTCTCGGGGTCTCTCGCACTGGCAGCGCTTCTGAATGGCCCTCCCACTAGAAGCGCTTTATAAATATCTGAATACAATACAATACAATACAGGCTGAGCATGTAACCAATTGGCTACTATTGTCAATCACTCACAAAAGGCATTGCATACATTTTAGTTACTTTACTGATCAGAAGAAAACATGCAATGTAGACAGGGCCTAGTGCTAAACTGACATCAAGGGACAAGCGTCACAGGAAGAAGATAAAACATTCAGCATTGTTTACTCTATTTAATTACAGGTGATAACAATGGAGTTATCTGTAACATCAGTGCTGTAATCAATGCAATCTTTTGCTACGTTTCCTTCTTCCTCAACACTTATCGCAGTTTTATCACATACGACTGACGCATCTACCTAATTAATGTAAACTCGACTATTATTGGCTGTTTGGAGATTCTTTTCACCTCCTGTATTATATAATATATGATGAGATACAATAAAGAGCTATGTTATATTAACACCTGTATGGTTGTTGTGCCTGGGTAGCTGCTTCTGCAGTCAGTCACCCAGTTTTCTGCAGATTTTGTTTGGTTGTTGACAATGTCTGGACATCTAATATCGCCGACATCGTCAGTCCATTAAATGAACCCACGTGCCCATGACGAACCATAGGTCCATTTAATAATACACATCGACGCCCACGGAGTCTACTTATGTCAACCATGGCCAAACCTGTGCTGACATTGCTGAGCTGGAAGTCACATGTCGTCTGCAAACACAAAATCATGGATTTCACTTTGCTGTGGCAGTTTTACACCAGCATCAACTGTCCATTCTGTCCTCGTGGGTTTGTGAAAAGCCAAGACCAGGGAACCTGGGGTTGCATTGTGCTCAACAGTTAACTCTGGAAAAATACGTCAGTCAGCACAATCATGTGCTGAGTGCCCTGGATACATTGTGCTCAACAGTTAATCTTGGAAAGATGTCGTTCAGCTTAACCATGTGCTGAGTGCTATATTTACATTGTGCTCAACAGTTAACCCTGGAAAAATAATGGTCAGCAAAACCATGTGCTGAGTGTTCATGGTTGCATCTGGAAACAGATGTCGGTCAGCATAACCATGTGCTATGCTCCGGTTGCATTGTGCTCAACAGTTTTAATCTGGAAAAAGATGTAACCATGTGCTGCGTGCTCTACATCCTTCATCTTCAGGTCGGTTGTCCCAGCATATCTGAATACACATCAACCAACAACTGTGGGTTGTTGTGCAGTCGTTGATCTCTACATGTCTGCATGGGACTGCCAGTGGAGGCCGTCTCCAGATATAACACCATCATTCATATACCTAAATTGTGGAATGATCTCCCCTCTGAATTACGCCACATTCCCAGTTACTGTCTTTAAAAAAACCTGCGCTGGTATTTACTAACCAGACAGCCCGCCTAGTGACAGCTAGTTGCGACCCCTCACCCCGTCACCCATTTAGCTTTCTCTTCTACTCTTTTCATGCCACTTATTATTTTGACAGCCAGATGTTTATCATCTACTGATTTGTGTTTCTAACGAGAAGTATTCAATGACATATGTACACGGCCATCGATGAATTTAACTAAGTAAATGGGGGGCCCTTTTTAGCGGGACCTTGGTCCCTTTAGGACTTCCCATTGACCCACTCTTAGCTGGTTATTCCTGTAATATTTTAAACCTTTTCATTACCAAAATGGCTATTTAATTATGTTCTCGTTTATGTTATTTGTGTGTGGTTCAATAAAAGCTATTGATTGATTGATTGATTGATACAATTGAATCTGTCATTCTCCTATAACCTGATATCAGTTTCACTTGCAAATGACTGGGATGGAAACTCTTTGACAAAATATTCTTTGAAATTCACACATATGTCACTATGTCATTAGACTTACAGTTTTGCAAAACAGTTTGAGAAGTAATTTATGAGAGAGAAAGGCCTATAGTTGTGTATCATTAGACTTGAAAATTAGTACCACGATTGCAATTTAAATATCATATGTGACAAGTTACAACACCATTCATGATAGCACAATTAACATCACAGCCAGAGGTAGTGATGATGCCAGCGCTCGTGAATAAGCTGGTGTTTTGTGCTTACACTGCTTAGCTTTAAATAGAGTAGCTCTTTAGAAATTTGGAGTTTACAATTATGATTACGATATGGCCTCAATGGCCAATCCGGCTATGAGCAGTTCAGTTTGATTTAGGTCACTGTAATATGTTGGGCTGTGCTAGAAATATAATTATATTACTTCCAAAAGTGAAGGTAATTCACTATCCCTTGATATAAGTCCGTTACATAGATCTTTAAGAGATATTTACTTTTATCCACTTAGGAGGCCATTTTGGGTCAAATTTCTTTAAATTCTGGAATTTCAATACAGTGAATGCTACATCCCCACCTGATCCCTTGTACATCGTTGTCCTTAGCTTTTGAGGGGTTCCTAAAATGCGCTTTATAAAAGTCCAGATACACAAAACATATATCTTTGATTTCTGGACTACCTGTAAGGAAAGAATCAGGAGCTCAGAGGGTTTATTTTCATTTATGAGTGTACTGATAACTATTACAGTCCAGTTTTATAAATCATTTTCATTGGACAAAATTTTGTCCGTACATAAGCTCTGTAGGCAGATCTCCTTCTCTATGAGATGTTATTTAGAACTGTCTGCAACCAACCTGGCCTTATTCAGCCAAGTAGGGCTTTTCATATATTTCAAAATTAAGGCAGGATTTCATCTTGTGTAAAAATTGCATGGCTGTTGAAATTTAGAAGTAATTGATAGCCAAACAAGTCTTCATAGTTTTAAGTGAATGAAACAAGGGTCCTTAAACTCCTAGGCCCTGTGACCAGAGTTCTGTGCCCTGCAGGGGTTCAGTGGGGCTTTAAATTTCAATTTAGATTGGTCATTATAAGCCTCATGCATAAGTAGGGTTTCTGAGGTAGAAATGGAACCAGTAACACTGTAAGAGGATTGGTAAGTGGGTCCCATGTATACCTCATTAATATTGCAGACACTAGCCCAAAACACTACTAAACACATTTAACACAGTTATGGTGGCAGCTTGGAAAGACTTGCAGGATGATCTTAGTATGGATGGCAGGGAGAGGATGACAGGGTAACAGAGAATGAAGTCCTGAGTAGGTAAATGAAGGCCAAGTTTAACAAGTCTAGATTTAAACCAACAGCCCAAAAGGTGTGTCCACTCATACAAGATGAGTGAAGACAAGTAATCAAATCAATGGTTTAAAATGTGAAAGTTTGCTTCATATATACAGACCATAATATATCACAGGAACTGAAGGCTACTCCAATTTTCCTTTATTCTGCTTTAACTCCGTGATTCTGCCGTCAAGATTCTGATGCATCTTACAAGCAATTCTTATCAGCTCAGTTTCATTTTGGAAGCTGCTCTGCCTCTCTCTGGTCTCTCTAGCAACCGAACTCGGGCCTCCAATGGACATCGATATCTCGAGGCTGATATGATGCAGCACTCGTGAATAAGCTGGTGCTTTGCACTTCGCTTTAGAGTAGCGCTTTAGAAATTTAGAGTGTACAATTATGATTATGATAAGAAGGAAATCCAAGCAAATGATTTTGGTTGAGTTAAGTATAAATCTGAAAACGAAGAAATTTCTGTTAGGTTTATGATTTGAAGCCTTTTAAGGGCAACTTGGGTTGTTCTGGTACTACATTTCTAAAGGACTGATGCCAAAATCAATAAACTTAACTTTATTTTATCGTAAATTCTCCTACAGCTGTAAATGCACACTGACTCAGCCTGTGGGACACAAGACCTTTACAACAAAGTCAAGACTGCACTTGATATGCTCTTATTTGTAACGACCCAACTGGGCAACTGAAAGAACTGAGAAGTGACTGTGGTTTCTCGACCCAAGAGCTTAAGGTCAAAACTCGCCGGGCCCCTGGGCATTTGCCTTCTGCCCCCCCCCCCCCTCTCGACGGCCCTGGGTCTGCCGAGCACTTAATACGCCAGAAGGCAGAAAGAACCAATCAAACGTCATTTAGATAATACCTCATTACTCTGTACACTTTCAACTTTTCTTATCAATCAATCAATCCTTTTATTGAAGCCATTTGAAGTACAAGGAAAATACAACATAAAAAGTTTGAACTTTGGCAACAAGAGGAGACCCAAAAGGGATCTTGATCCCGCTTAACAGGGCCACCTAGTTAACATTTATCGTAATACAAGTAAATGTCAGCACAATCAATACTTTTAACGGTAACATCGATCAAGTTATATGATCAGCAAGTAAAAGAAACAATGATAGAACTCTTAACTAAAGAACTTAACTACCAGTACACATGGATTCCAACTAAGGTATACAGATCAATTGTCATTAGTTACAAAGAGATGAAAAAAAAACATGCGCAACAGTTACGACCGTTGTTTTTAATTTCTAAAGAATATCGTCTTGTAAAATAGAAATCTTTTCCATTTCAATTGCGTTTATTTATCTTGAGAAAAAATATATTAAACCTGCGCCACATGTTTCATTTCATTCGTCAGGTGTCGCTAATGCTAGCACAGTGTCGTCAAAGCAAGCGCGCTAAAGTTCGTAATCGTAATCTCAAGATTCTACAGCGCTTAGTCAAAACAAAATCCGTAGGCGGGTTTCTTAACCCGCCTACGGGTTCGTGATTTAAATGCAACATGCTCCGGACCGTAATCCAGTACAAATGTAGTTTCTCTGCCAGCATGGCCACATCGATGATCGATCCCATATTATATAGGACCCATGTTCCCACATAGGCCTAGTGACCAGTCGTAATCGTAATCTCGAGACTTCTACAGCGCCCAAAAAAGCTAAGTCGCGGGAACCAGCTTATTCACAGGCGCTTAGACAAATCAAAATCGATAGGCAAGGGAGGGGGTCGAATCGGTTCCAGGTCAAGATCCAAAGGAATCATGCAGTCAGGTAGACAGTAGGCCTAAGACGGCTAAGGTGGGTGTTGTTTAGGCCTAGGGTTTAAACGGCGAGGGAGGTAGGGAGAGGAGGAGGAATCGGTGAGGATTTGTGAATGAGCAGTGTTTTCAGTTTTGAGTGAAAGACCTGTGGAGATATAGCAAGTGGTGAGGTTTGGCGAGTTCGTAGGATGGATCTGAAATTTCTCGCAGTACTGGTGGGAGTTTGTTCCAGAGGGGTGGGACAGCTATGGCTATGGAGCGATTGGCAAACTTTAGTGATGAGGTGACGGAAGGGCGGAGCAGTGTTAGGGCAGAAGAGGAGCGGTTTGAGCCAACTTGAGCGGATTGGTTGGACCGTGAACAGCTGTCGGAGATAGTAAGGCTGGGAGGATTGGAGTGGCGTAGCCAGAATTAAATTCAAGAGGAGGCAACTCCAGGAGACATCAGGTGTAGCGGGGTTTGGGAGAGGGTACTTTGGGGTGCAGGGGTATCACCCACGGAAAAGTTATGAAATCTCAATCGCTTGTACGTACATTTTAGCAGTATGAGAATTGTAGAAAAAAGACTGGGGAGGTTGGACCTTGATTCATGTGGAGTTTGGGTGTGAAATGAAGACTTCACTATGGGGTCCTAAGAAAGACTAGGGGGGTTGAACCCCCAACCCCCCGACAATTCTCACCCTGCATTTTAGTAACTTGAAGCTAGGGACCTGCGAAGCTTCGATATTCGATTCGAAAACGAATCGGGCAGCAGTATTCGATTCGATTCGAAAATGATGTCATGATTCGAAAAAATTTCGAATCGTTTTTGGGAAAAATTATTAGCCTAGACTTGACGCACTTTGTTGACAACTAATTGTTGTAATTGTTTACTGCTCGTGGAATGATTGTTGAATTTCTGCGTGCAACGCGGCCCCCGACGACAGTAAACCCTCTGGCACGAAAATGGTGCTTATAATTATACTCCGCTTAGATCAGGGGTGGGCAACATACGGCCTGTGGGCCAGATCCAGCCTCTGGGACCTTTGGACTGGCCCTTGACATGTCTTTTTTTATTAGCATTGTACCATAAAAGTTATTCTGCAATATTTATTTTGAGTAAAATTAATATTGTCTCACTTTCTGGGGCAAATTAATCTGCAAAAATTAGCCTGCGATTGGCATACGGCCCCAGAGCTGCCCTTAAAATCTTAGGGCGGCTCTCTGTTAAAAAGTTGTCCATGCCTGGCTTAAATGTATGTAGAGCCTACACCAAAGTGCGGTTAAGCAATTGGTACAATAAAGAATATACTTACTTACTTTCTTAACTCATAAATTATTTGTGTTATTGTTAATTCTGTTACTTAGCTTAATGTTTCGTTTAATTGATTTTTAAACTGCAGAAAAGTTATTAATATATTGATACTGACAGTGGTACGCCTGTGCAATCAAGCTTCATGAACATCAAACTGGTACCCGCTGATTCGATTCGAGAATCGATTCGAATTCGAATCTTTACCCCCGATTCGATTCGAGATTCGATTCGAAGAAAAATTTATGATTCGCAGGTCCCTACTTGAAGCCTATAATTGTTGTCTAAACCCATGTGTTTCATCATTCACCGATGATTCACGTCCGGAAGCTCTGAAATTTCGATCATTTTGACAATTTTGTTGTTAACAACTAAGCTTCACAGACCGTTGGCAGATCCTTGTCATTGATCAGTCGAAGTTTCAGTATATTATAGGCCTACCCATGGACCCCCTATCACCAGTGGGGTAACAGCCATATAACGAGGGTGGACAAAGTCCAGGGCCCGAGGTCGCAATGGCCCACAAATCTTGTTGACTAAACAAATTGAGTCCATAGTCTTTATTATCAGTTTGGAACGATTGTTATAATACTAGTAACGATTATTGACAGTGCATCGCTGCAATTCAATCTGTAGTCCCTGTCTGTGACGTCACTGTTGTTTCTCTCCTTGTTGCACTCTATCTTTCTTGTTTGTTACGTCAGAGCTAAGTCTCTCTGTCTGTCTGTCTGTCTGTGTGTCTGTGTGCAGTGTTTAATCTAGTCCCCCTCGTCTGGGAGGGGAAACCAGGTTTCTGGGGGGGAGCAAACAATTGACACAAAATTTTGTCTTCCATCTTTAAAAAGTTTCAGACTTTTCTCAGTTGAAAAGTTGATGACCTTTTTTTTTTTAGTCCTTCACCCGATTTTTAACTTTTTTCCTCTGTCAAAAAAGTTGATGACCTTTTTTTAGGAATCCGTCTCTCTGGGGGGGGGGAAACCATGTATCCACATCGATCCTGGGGGGGATTTTTCCTCCCCTGATGGTCTGTACATTGTAATATTCCTCGCCTCTGGGGGGAAACATCAATCCTGGGGGAGAACTTTCCCCCCCCCAAAGACGTCTAGATTACTCACTGGTCTGTGTGTCTGTCTGTCTCACTAGCCCATTATCTTTCCTGTTTGTGACGTCACTGCTCCATCTGTCTGTCGCCCTCTATCGTTCCCTGTTTGTGACGTTACTGCTCTATCCTTCTCTATCGCTCTCTATCTTTCCAGTTTGTGACGTCTCTGCTGTATCTTTGTCGCCCTATATCTTTCCTGTTTGTTACCTTTCTGCTATATCTCTCCGTGTCACCACTGTTCTCTCTCTCGCCTATAGCTCTCTTGTTTGTTACTGACTGCTGTATCTCTCTATGTAGACCTTTATCTTCTTTGTGTGTGACGTCACTGCTGTCTCTCTGTTTCGCCCTCTGTATTTCCCTCTTGTGACGTCACTGCTGTTTCTCTGTGTCGCACTCTATCTTTCCTGTATGTGACGTTACTGCTCTCTCAGTCGCCCTCTACGTTTCCTAATTGCTATGTCATTGCTGTATCTCTCTGTGTCGCCCTCTGTCATTTCTGTATGTGATGTCACTGCTCTACATCGCTCTGTCAATCGTTATCTTTCCTATTTGTGACGTTGCTGTTGTATCTCTCTGTGTCGCCCTCTATTTTTCGTTTTTGTGATGTCACTACTGTATCTCTGTGTCGCCCTTAATCTTTACTCTTTGTGACGTCACTGCTCTATCTCCCTCGGTCTCCTTCTATCTTTCCTGTATGTGACGTCAGTGCTCTATCTCTCTGTGTCGCCCCTATCTTTACTGTTTACGTCACTGCTGTATGTCTCACTCTATCTTATCGTCTTGTGATGTCACTGCTGATTCTCTGTGCCCCCTCTATCGCTCCTGTTCGTGACGTCACTCCTCTATCTCTCTCTGTGTGTTTCCTTTTTCCTTAACTGTTTGTGACGTTTTTGTTGTATCTGTGTGTCGCCCTTCATCTTTCCTGTTTGTGACGTCACTGCTCTATCTATCTAAGTCGCCCTCTATCTTTCTTGTTTGTTACGTCACTGCTGTATCTTTCTGTGTCGCACTCATATCTTTTCTGTTTCTGACGCCACTGCTTTATCTCCATCTGTCACCCTCTATCTTTCCCTTTTGTGACATCACTGCTGTACAGCTCTGTGTCGCCCTCTATCGTTCTTGTTTTTGACGTCACTGCTGTATCTCTCTGTGGCGCCCACTATCCGTACTGTATGTGACGTCACCGCTCTATCTCTGTTTTCTTTTATCTTTCCTGTTTGTGACGTTATGTGTCGCCCACTATCTTCCCTGTTTGTGACGTCACTGCTTTATCTCTCGCAGTCGCCCTCTATCTTTCTTGTTTGTCACATCAATGCTGTATCTCTCTGTGGCATCCACTATCCGTACTGTATGTGACGTCACTGCTGTCTCTCGATGTTGTCCGCTATCTTTCCTGTTTGTGACCTCACTGCACTATCTCTCTGTAGCCCTCTATCTTTCCTTTTGTGACGTCACGGCTGTAGTATCTCTCTGTGTCGCTCTCTATCGTTACTCTTTGTGACGTCTCTACTCTATCTCTCTCGGTCTTCCTTTAAGCTGCGTCACTGCTGTATCTCTCTGTGTTGCCCTCTATCTATACTGTTTGTGACGCCACTGCTCTACATCTCTCTCTGTTGCCATGTATCGTTCCTGTTTCTGACGTCACTGCTGTATCTCTCTCTTCGCCCTCTATCTTTTCTTTTTGTGATGTCACTGCTGTATCTCTCTGTGTCGCCCTCTACCTTCCTGTCTGTGACGTCACTGCTCTATCTCTCTTGGTCACCTTCTATCTTTCCTGTTTGTGACGTCACTGCCATATCTCTCTGTCCTCTCTATGTTTCCTGTTTGTGACGTCACTGCCGTATATCTCTCTCTCTGTCGCTCTCTATCTTTCCTCTTTGTGACGTCACTGTCCTCTCTATGTTTCCTGTTTGTGACGTTACTGCTGTATATCTCTCTCTCTGTCGCTCTCTATCTTTCCTCTTTGTGACGTCACTGTCCTCTCTATGTTTCCTGTTTGTGACGTTACTGCTGTATCTCTCTGTGTCGCCCTCGATATTTCCTGTACGTCACGTCACTGCTGTATCTCGCTGTGTCTTTCCTCTTTGTTACGTCACTGCTGTATCTTTCTGTGACGCAGCCACCCAAACAAGAGGCAAAAATTTTAAATGGGTCACAGTAGATGCAGCGAACCGCAAGTTGGGGACGGATGAGAGAGAAAAGAAGAAACTGACCAAGGTCTTCACACAATCAATGAATTTATTAAGTTGCACAAAACAATAAACACGTGAATAGTTACAAATAATGTATCACTAAAAATTAGATACATGAATAATTTTAGCGTCTAAAAATTACATGATACCAACCATTCATTCATAATTATGTACATGCGTTGGAGATTTATGTATATAATCGGTGATGGAATCTTAGACATAAAGAGGCTCTCAAAGGACACTTCGTCTTAGAAGAAGAAGGTGGCACTCATCTCTCTCTCTTGGGAAGTCCAAGTCTACTTCGAAAATAACCAACATCACAGACTGAATGGGAGTGGTTCAGGTACTATATCCCTCCTTCTTTGTCTCTCTCCCCTTCCCTCTCTCCACCCTATCTGTCTCATATATATCTCCCTCTCTCTCTCCTCTCTGTGTGTGTGTGTGTGTGTTTCCCTCCCTCCGCCTTCCCTTTCTCTCTCTCTCTCCCTCCTATCTCTGTCCCCTCACTATCTCTTTCTCGGCTCCTTCCGTTCTTCCTTCTCTCTCTCTCCTATCTCTGTCCCATCACTATGTCTTTCTCGGCTCCTCCCGTCCTTCCCTTTCTCTCCCTCCCTCCTATCTCTGTCCCCTCACTATCTCTTTCTCGTCTGTTCTACTTCAGTCCCTCCCTGCATCCTTTGCTTGGTGCAACCGACCTCTGGAAGAATCCACGACCTATATAATACAAGTAATTGTCTAGCTAGCAAGCAACTCAACCCGGACGGAAGTTCTCATAAATATAAAGTGTTTACGTATTTAACCTCACTTAACGCCACCAAAGTCCAAAAAATAGGTTAAGTGGGAGCTCAGAACAACATGACAATATTATGTTATGATTCCAGTTAGCAGAAAAGGCCTACTGAGTGGTAATCACAACATCACAACTTCTGATCATAAATGCACACACACTGCTGGCCTGAAAATTGAATGAGCGCCTCTGATTAGCGAACACTGTGAGAGGCGCTTTATAAATGTTTAGATATAATACAATACAAAATCAGTCTAGAAACTCTGTCATGCTGTCATTCAGTAAATTATCATTTGGCAGATGCTCAATAGGCCACTGAAATTGCCAATACGGTTCCCACCGATCCTTTTGACTGTTTAAAAAAATGTACACATATTAAACTTTCATCAAATTGAATAACTTAAGTTTAAAAGAATGGTCTACTTGAATCAAAAGAGGATTGTGTAGTGAACAAATGAAATGGAAAGGCTAAAAACTGTTTGTCAAAGGCAAGATACCATTGCAACCCTGAAAGCAATTTACAAGCATACAGAATTACAATTTAGAATAATTATTATAAAGCAATGCTGATTTAAACTGTGCTGATAGGCAACTCTATTTAAGCAGAATGCTGGTCCTTTCTGGGTCTGCCTGTTGACTAACAGTTAGTTGTACACAACCTGTAAATTCGATATGTTAACTTTTCCAGAATCAATAAAAAATGATTGATTGATTGATTGATTCATAATTCGCTCAATCAAAGACTTTCATGGCAGTAGCACTGGAAAGCTCTCAGTACTTTGCTTCAGTGGCCTATGGCTTCAGCGACAAATCTCAACTGTTTCACAAAGAAGTCAAACACAAGTGCAACACAAAACAAACAAAGCCTTACAGATCAATCGAGCCTCAAATAATGATTACAAAAGTGTCAAAAATCGTCTGCAGCGGCTACTCTGAAATGCTTCTATAAATTCCCTTAATTCAGTCAGAAAACTTAACACGAAATTATAAATAATATCAACTATATAAACAACCTCAAAATATTCAACTCACAGAGCGACCGAAAGTGATTGGAACTTTTGGTAATTTGCCTTCAACAATAGCCAAATTCCTAGTAAAGAATACATCCTAATCTTTATGCGATATTTTTAAAAGGAAGCAAAGATTTGACATAGGATTTGTCACCTAAGGAGGAGAGCAATCCCATACGCGAGCCCTGAGTATGAAGCAGCCACGAGTATGAAGTGTTAGCGACTTCATTTTCTTAGCCTCGGCATGTGAGGGTGGATGGCCAGACTTCTCCCTTGCCATTTCACCTTCCCACCGACAATCTACGGTCAGTGTACTCATTATAGCTGAGTTGGCTATGGGGTGCAGGTGTAGCAGAAATCTCAAACCAAATTTCTGCCTTGGCAGAGGATTTGAACCCCCGACCTTTCTGTTGATAGTCCAGCATGCTAACCACTACACCATCGAGCACCCATAAAACACTGCCAAAATAAGGCACAGAGCATTTGAAACTAAGACTTTCAAGTATTTTCAAACTTCACCCCAAAAAACAGTCATCATTTGGGAAGAAAGTGTGTAACATTAGTATAACAGTTTGATTCACATCTGGCGTTAAATATGTCAAACCACTCAGATGAATTTTTCTATCGACAACAACCTTAAACGATAACGACGACTTTCGGAAAAGGACCAAAGACATCGACTTGCATACGTGTAACCTTCTCATTGTAACTACAACTGCAAATTTATATAGCGCCAATTCACAGGAATCAGATCAGAGGCGTCCTGGATCTGACAAAAGACTTACGCAGTGATTGCCTTTGCCAGATATCACGCGGTGCTTTTGATTAGAGCTCAACCGAAGTAAGCTTGATTTGATAAGTCACTGCCCACAACCGTCAACAGAAAGCAACGTCAATAAGTGTCATGAAGATGTCACAAGGCAAAGTAGCGTATCGACTCAGACAACATAATATAGTTCAACACTGCAGAAGTCGAAAAAAGATAACAATATATTAAATACACTGGTAAGCGTCGAATAACCCCCTCTGCGATCTAACTCAAGCCAATAATCTCGCCTAAGCGCGGACTCGGAATATAGCTCCCACAAAAAACAGCACGGCATCTGAGATTTGATAAAATATTCTATCGGTAGTTCATAAGACAAGTGGGTGGCAATGAAATACGTTTCAGAATCGGCGACATCACTAAGAGACCACAGAAAGCCCGGTCATGAATATTCAGCAGGAGGTGATGAATATTAGATCAGCTGGCATGAGGAGGGAAGCCCGTTTCTGTCGCCTGGGTTACGAGTAGATGGTAATGACTTCACGACCTCCTCCCCTCACCATCAGTACTCGCTCGATTCCTTCGGTCAGTACCTCCAAGTACTCCATGTCTGCGGAAAGATAAGGATTCAACCAAATCGAACAAAATTTACAGATGGAAACAATCTGAACAGGAACCTTAAGATTAGATTAGATTAGATTACGATTTGATTAGATCATGACTAATTGGTTTAAGTGGCACACAGATAATTTTAATTTACCAGTCAAGTAATTAACCTTTTTCATAAATAAGACTGTTCACTATTCTCCTCTCTAACTTCTTTCTTGCTCTGTATCTGTGATTCAGTCTCTGTGCATCTCTCTCTTTCTCTCTCTTTTTCTCTCTCTCTCTCTCTCTGTCTCTGTCTCTGTCTCAGCACAGAAATGGCAAGTAAGCCGGAAGCACTTAACACTTTAACGACGAGCTGCATTGGTTTCCCAGTCGTTTTAGTACACTCTCGTTCTTCAAGCATTAAATTGTGTCCCCACTGTATCTTCATCTGTGAGGAAATGCACATACAGAACGAGAAAAAGCTGATTTCAATTCTTAGCAAATTAACAGAAACCAGTTTCTGTTGGCCAAATCTGAAGAGATTCTGCATTTCTTCAATCCTCCCACCCTGAAAAAGGTGCTAAATAAATGCTTATAAAGCTACAACACTCAATGCGACCTGGTTCAAAGGATACAGTTTTCGTCACCAGTCGACGTCTTTGGAGGACCAGGGAGGTTGAGAATGACAAGTCGAGCATCGTGCGACTTCTCAACTATGACCTCGTTCAGTCGTACGGCAGTATGCATTCGACGCACGTTCTGCTTGTCCCTACAACAAAATCCACTCTCATGCAGTTTGCATTTCCTTAATATATTATGCTGGATGTACGCTTAGAGGGAAACTGCCAAGAGGCCCAGGTTTAATATAAAACGATATTTATTCAGCTATTTACGTGCAAAGTATACGTTTCTAAGATGATACAGCATATAAATGTCAATTAGTGAAGAAGAAAATGAGTAAGTCTTAAAAAGACTTAACATGCCTGGTTCGAAAATGATTACAAATGTCATCCGTAATAGTTGACACAAAAACAACTTTAAACTGATGAGTCTCTCTTTAAGTGGTGCTATATAAATTTGCATCTTATGATGTCTTTAGAACTGTTGTCTCAACTAATTTCAGAGCAGAGGTTTAACAGATAAACGGTTTTTTAATTTTAGGTCGTAATTTCGATTACAGTTATTGAATTCAGTGAAGAAATTAAGCCACCTGAACAGGAAGACATATCTCATAGTTTAATATCTTACAGTTTAATAACACCTTATGGTTTAATATCTTACAGTTTAATAATACCTTATGGTTTAATATCTTACAGTTTAATAATACCTTATGGTTTAATATCTTACAGTTTAATAACACCTTATGGTTTAATATCTTACAGTTTAATAACACCTTATGGTTTAATATCTTACAGTTTAATAATACCTTACGGTTTAATAACATATTATGGTTTAATATCTTACAGTTTAATAATATCTGAAGGTTTAATGATATCCTACAGTTTAATATCTTACAGTTTAATAATATCTTATGGCTTAATGATATCTTACGGTTTAATAATATCGTATGGTTTAATATCTTATGGTTAAATAATATCTTACAGTTTAATATCTTACGGTTTAATAATATTTAACGGTTTAATATCTTACAGTTTGATATCTTATGGTTTAATATTTTACGATTTAATATCTAAGGGTTTGATGTCTTACGGTTTGATATCTTATGGCTTAATATCTTACGGTTTAATGCTGAGTAGTTCCTCGTTGAATTCATCTCCATTTTCATCCGCTGATATTTCCAGTTGGCTCCAGTGGTCGCTGAGGTTGCTGTCTGAACTGACTTTTCCATTCTCTTCTGGGTTGGCTTCAGCAGCTGTCGATGAAGAGGCGGCCGCGTTGCTGTCGACAATCTCTTGTGGCTGAAAACAATCACACATGGTCGGTCAGAGGTTAAAGTTCATAAGACGCATTCATTCAGAGCTCTTATACAGCGCCCTCAAGACACCTATTCAGAGCCGAGTCATGCTGGGATCAGTTTGGCGTTTGCCTATTTCACTTACGCAAGGCACCCCAGGCCCAACCTGGCCCATATAATGCAGCATTAAACAGAGTCCTTGGTTAAAACAGCGGTTCCCAAACTTCTCTTGGTTGCGACCCACTTGAGAATATCTTGGCAGTCTTGGTACCCACTGTGTAAAATTAAGCATTGTATACTAAAATTTGCTTCATCAATTGGTATCGAAATATGCGGATTTACGTACAGCGCTTACAAATTCAAAGCATTAAAAGGAAACTTAGGTAAAACAGTTTACCATTTAAGGAAATCCAGCTATTTATAGCCCAATCATAGCCAAATGTTGTTGCTGCAAAAAAGAAAATGTTTCTCTAAAAATTTGGCGACCCGCTTGCCAGAGCGTCGTGACCCACTTTTGGGTCGCGACTCACAGTTTGGGAAACTCTGGGTTAAAAGAACAAATAGCTCTGAAACAGGACAGATTTTATCACTTCAGGACAGACACAAAATTACAATTCCTGTAACGCACAATTTTCTGAGTAACTAGGTGAAAGATAGGAAGGGGCCACAGTTAAGCTGACGATGCTGTATAATTTGTCGTAATTATAATTATAATCGATCGACTCTTGCGTGAGTCTGTCGATGTACAGACCATGGCTTTGAGCTTCTTCTTCTTATGACGAAGGTCCTTCAACATTGCTGTTCGCTGTTCCATGATAAGCGCTCGTTCGTACGTGTAGGCGCGAATGGCATTGTCCGGCTACTCAGCGAAAACAGAAAGACGGATCAAAACATCACACACAATGCTTATTCCACTTGTCACACTTTATTATTATTATTATTATTATTAATTAGTAACTTCTATAGCACCAGTGTCTAATGCACAAGGCATTAACCGATGGTGCACCAAAGCCAAGATGGTATCAAGTCAACATCCAGAACATCAGTCTGTTGAGACAGACAGACAGCATGTGGCAGGTAAGTTTTAATCTCACCAAATCTTGCCTTATTTTGTTAAACCTCAATCTAATCTAATCTAATCTTATCTGTTAAAATCCAGTATATTC
Organism: Allolobophora icterica; assembly: GCA_963556255.1. Classification (NCBI taxonomy): domain Eukaryota; kingdom Metazoa; phylum Annelida; class Clitellata; order Crassiclitellata; family Lumbricidae; genus Allolobophora; species Allolobophora icterica. Next base: position 4,408,508 of record OY744612.1, on the reverse strand, counting down.
TAAAAAAATGTCAGGTTGTGGACTGTGAAAAGCCGTTCGATTGTCTCTGTGTTAGAATGATGCATGACACAAGCATAATGCTCCTTGACAATCTGAACAAGAACTGGTACCACTATGCATTATTATTATTATTATTATTATTATTATTATTACTATTATTATTATTATTATTATTATTATTATTATTATTATTATTATTATTATTATTATTATTATTATTATTATTATTATTATTATTATTATTATTATTATTATTATTATGCATTGATTAAGCACCTCTATTTAATTACCAAGCATCAACTGATGCCGCTGAGCAATTGTGTGTGAAGAACTTTGCTCGAGGTCCCTAAACTGTATCTGTCTCAGGGAAGGAGGCTCGAACTGGTACACTCTGCATCACAAGACTAGTGCTCTACCCAATCGGCCACTGTATCCCATATTAGATATGTTGAGACAAAAATAACAGCAAGTACTCAAGAACAGTCACAGGCTTAGCCATCAGTTTAAAAATCGTCCACATCTTCATCTCCCTCACTGTGATACATGTATGATTTTGTAATACCAGTAAATATGACCACCCTTCTAAAACCATGTCGTAAATCCTGAAACATTTATGCTGGGTTACATTGGGAAGAGACAACATCATCATTATCATGGTGGGACATGGTATCTGACTGGTTGGAGCACTCGCCTCGTAACGCGGAGAGTACAGGTACAAGCCTTCTCCCCGAGACTGTCACAGTTACTCAGAGTCCTCGATTGACGGTTGATAATTAGATAGTGGCGCTTAATAAATGCGTAATAATAATCACCTCCAACAATACTCAAAGTACTTATCACAAAACAGATACACATGAGGAAAAGGAGTTTTGCTGTGGTTGGCCCACCCTCCTGGAATACATTGCTTAACAACCTGCGACATGAACCCTTCAGCTCTTTGTCTCTTTTCTGCAAGTGCTTGCAGACCATTCGGTTCGATCATGGTTTCATCGTGTTACTTCGGGAGCACCTCTGATGAGTCTCTCTTGAAGTGGTGCTATATAAATTTGCAATTACAATTACAGTTGAGTTGAGTGAGTAGAAACTGAAGTCAACCGACCAGTGGGACGACAGACACTTCCGCCTTCAGACGCAGATGATAGAGAAACGTCTGAAGGTCCTGCTTGATCTGCTCCACATTGTCATCCATCTCTGAAACAGCAACATCTACAGTCAGTTGTTGTCATGACAACAGAATAATCATAAAGCATGCAATTGCTGCAGCAAGCAAGCGCCTCTGAGTAAATTCCCTGAAGGGGCGCTATATAAATTTGATAGATAGATAGATAGATAGATGGATAGCAAGAGAGTGAGCGAGCGACCGAGAAAATGATTGAGTGAGTGAGATAGTGATAAAACAAAGTGACAAAGTGAGTGATTGAATAAGTGGTAAGAGGGTGATTGAGCAAGTATGAGTGATTGAGTGAGCGAATGAGTAACTGAGAGTGATTGAGCGCATGAGCAAGCGAGTTGGTAAGCAAGTAAGAGTTAGCAAGTAAGAGAGTGAGTGAGCAAATGAATGCGTGAGTGAATGAAAGAGGGAATGGGTGAACAAGAAACGATCAAATACTAACGTGCCACAGTGAAGATGCGCATGGTGCACAGCTTCCAGACTTTGTGTTGCGTCAGAAGAAACGGAAGCAGCATCAGCAGCCCTCCATCATCTGTCAGCATCATCTCAGTTAAGGATAAAATCTCTGCTTCATTTTCACAGCTATCGAATATCTTTACAACATCATAATCGTCATCGTAAGCTCCATATTTCTAAAGCGCCACTTTAAAGCTAAGTGCAGAGCACCAGCTTATTCAAGAACGCTGAATGTCCAGAGATTCTTAAGTGAAACCAGCTGAAGTCATCTTTTATTGACGTTATTCAAAGACAAAGGCGCTGATTTCGTTAGCAATTATTATGTAATTCAGATTGGATGATAGTTACAGAATAAGGATTTCACTCAGTTACTGGCTATGGCCTGTGTTAGGTGCGTCATCAGTTGATGCCTTGTGCATTATACAATGGCGCTACAGAAGTTACTTATTAGCAATTAATTGATTAATTGATGAAAGCCAAACGAGGGAATATGCATAACAGAACTGATTGCTTCTCACTGGACAGTAGCCCTCTTTTACAAATATAAAAGTAAGCAAATGATTTGATGATTGGTAACAAATGATCTGATGATTAGTAATAAATGATTTGATAATAATAATAATAATAATAATAATATAATTATATTCTTTATTATTTCAAACCGACAGACGCAATAAGATTACATTGAAACACGAAAGTACAATCAATATCTTAATTAAACACACGGTTTGGCAGCCATGTAAGGCGCCGCCCTAGAGGGGGGTTACGGGAGTCGATCCGCGTACCTTATGCTCTCCTGGCCATGAGTGTTACCACTACTCTGTCCCCATGATGACTAGTAACAAATGATTTGATGGTTAGTAGCAAATGTTTCGACGATTAGTAACTGTCCAGTGGTTCAAGGATACGCACAATCCACCAGATGTCGATTGTACCGACCAGTTTGTCCGTGTTTTCCGGGAACTGGTCGATTCCTTTGGCAACGAGAGCGGCCAACTGACCATTGTTTATGTTACGCAACGTGTCTTCAAGAAACAAACAACACATGTGTCAATCAAAAGACAATAAGGCACCACTTCACCTGCACATCAGCATTCATCATCATCATCATGTATTTATAAAATCGGACTGGATCATATACGATCTGATTACATTACATTAGATCGTCTCAAATAATTAATGTGTCTTTAATGTACAATTAGGCATATTGCTATAAAATCATTATTCTCAACCACAGCAAAACGTGACTGACCGAGGAAGACTCTGTAGGATTTCTCGTCCTCGTCGTGTCTCCATCCGTGAGGCCAACCCAACATGACCGTGTTGTGGGTCAGTCCGCCAACCCCTGAACCTTGGATTCTGCACAAGAACGAAAACAAGAACATCAACAGACAAAAATCAGATAAACAGTTATCTGTCAAGTATCTGTCCGTATTTTGGTGACGATCGGAGATGAAATGGCTGCCATTTCATCTCCGATCATCACCAAAATACGGACACAGGGACAAGGTCACAGACAGCAGAGGAACTTCTTCCATGCAGATACTTACAGATACCAGATACAGATAGCAGATACTTTACAGATAGCAGATACTTACAGATAGCAGATACATAGAGCAGATACTTACAGACAGCAGATACTTACAAATAGCAGTTGCAGATAGCAGATACTTACAGATAGCAGATACAGATACTTACAGATAGCAGAGCCCCTGTGTCATGTTTTCGGCCACAACAACTTCGGCAAATCCTCGCGCTTTCTCCTTCTTCATCATCGCAGAGATTGTCTGTTTGGCAGCCAGCGCGTTGGCGTACTTCTCGGCATAGTCACCCTCCAGAACGGAACCGACCAACGTCAGGCCTTTACCTGTCCACCAGTAACAGTAACAACTATTAGTTTATTATTTTAACGCTCTCTGCAGTGTGTCTGCATGCACCTTGACAATGCAGCATCGTGATTTTCCTGAGGTTGGGTCAACAGCCTGGAACAGAATCCCTTTGGATCTGTGCCTTGTATTAGCTAGGGTAGTCTGGATGTACATCCATAAACACTTGAAAACTGTGCTTTCTGTCAGGGTTCGACTGACAGCGCCTCTGAGTAGTTAATTGCAAGAGGCGCTATATAAATGTTCTGAATGACTGAATTATATGAAGATTTATAAAGCACAAGTTAATACAGAATTGCGCATAAACTCGGAGTGCGTAAACAAGTGCAGACTCTATCTCTATAACTAGATACACTTGCAAATTAACAAAAGACTGAAACAGAAGTGCAACAGCACTTTCTGAGCTCACAAGATCAACTATTCAGATAGAAGCCCCAGCACTGTCATTGCACCTCAGTCAACGTCACAACTGTTCTAATTAGAAAACATCTTAAATCTACTCTTAGAACTCTATCAAACACCCAAATAAAGCGCTCAGAAACAGTCTTAACACCACCCGAGCAACTGAAAAGTGAGTCACAAACAATTAATTCACGAACAAAGAATAGGAATCAGATCTGCTGCTCAGAAAGGCAATATCGACACTGCACGCTGTCATTATGCATTTATTAAGCGCCACTATCTAACGACCAAGCATCAATCGATGGTGCTGTTTCATTGTGAGTGAAGGAATTGCTCACCCCCTACACAATGACCATCTAAGAGGCTCAAACATGTTCTCTCAACATTACAAGGTGAGCACTGTAACCTACTGTGTCTCATACTTTGTTACTAGTAGGAATGGAAGAATTTCTGAATTGGTGTAGATATGGCAATTTTCTTGACATATACTCAATTTTTACGCATGTATCTTGTCAGTCACATATACACTACAATACAACTGTAATTTGATAATACCCTACTTAGAAAGTTCAGACATGCACACTAAAGCTGGGTAAACATTAAGGCAATAAGTAGACTGGAATAGTTAAGTATTTGGTTTTGAACCAAAGACAGTCTCCATAGACGCACTGACCTTCCTTGAGTTGGCTGGAAAAGGTGAGCATCTTGCGATATTTTGGTTCCAGAGTGTCACCCTTGAGTTTGAGGAGGATGAGGATCTGAGGACGCCAGTTCTTGACATGGGGTGGTCCTTCCTCCAACCGCAGCAGGGCGTACCTTGCAGCAGACATTGCCAGACCTCGAAGTCCATCGCCCCATTCCTTCTCAGCTCTAAAGCAATTCAGAAATGTCATAAAACTGCTTTGTATCACAGTTTACAGTGTCATCATTGCAGATAATTGATTATATAGTACCGTAAGTATGTACCGGTAGGTATATTCTGTACTCATAATCGTAATCATAAACTCCAAATTTCTAAAACGCTACTCTAAAGCTAAGCGCAAAGCACCAGCTTATTCACGAGCGCAGTGTCGTATCCAAGGGGTTGTCCAAAGATCGATGTCCAGTGGAGCTCCAAGTCCGGTTGCCAGAGAGACAGGCAGGTTTCGTTGAGTACAAGAAAGCTTGGAAGGCAGAGGATCGGATGGAATAGGGTAGGAATTATTATTAGTTAATCACACTTTGCATTTGGGGAGGGGATAGAGTAATGGTAACACTCATGGCCAGGAGAGCATTGGATCGCGGTTCGATACCCGTAACCCCCCTCTAGGGGGGTGCCTTGCATGGCTGCCAAACCATGTGTTTAATTAAGATTTTGATTGTACTGTCATGTTTCAATGTAATCTTAAATTTCCAGATACCATACTATACCATACTTTGGTGTAGAGACATCTAATAAACACAGTTAAAGTACATAACATCTTAACAATAACAACAGCAAAAGAGACAGCATGACACAAAGAGAGACAGAGAGATAGAGATAGCTTTCACATGCATAGAATGTCAACATCATACATTTACAGGCTTCTTGGAATTTTCCTAACCCACACATGGGTTCTCAGTACATCTACGACTAGTTATGGCTGCAATTGTCCAACAGTAATCAACATTCTGCTGGATAAAATAGACAGACAGACACAGACAGACAGACAGACAGACAGACAGACAGACAGACAGACAGACAGAGACAATGGATGCACTGTAGGGCACGGTAGCAGAATGGTTAAAATGTTCATCCTGAAACGTGGAGAGTACGGGTTCAAACCTCCACTCAGGCAGTCACTGGGCAAGGACCTTGAGCAAGTCCTTCACTCACAGTTGCTCAGCACCATCGATGTTCTATCATACGATAGTGTGCGCAACTCTGAATTTTGGAAGGAGGTAATAGCAAATACAGTTGTATAGTACTGTATTGTATAGTATTGTGTAGTATTGTATTATATTGTGTAGTATTGTATCTTCCATATGATTTACATTACACTTTGATGCATCTTACCCTTTGTACTCGATGTATTTGTAAATTCCGGCCGCAATGACTATGGCAATAATCGCATAGTACCAACTCGTGAGGAACATGAGCACCAGGCAGAGGGCAACACCAAAGAAAGACAGCGTCCTAAATGAACAGAAACAGACAAACAATTAGCAAAGACTGTCTCCCTGTATCTGTCTGTTAGCTTCATCAGTAGCTTACATCACCCATTAACACACATTAACATACTAATACATCAACCCTTAACCAACATTAACATACATATATCACCCATTAACATAAATAATACATCAACCCTTAACCAACATTAACATACATATACATTAACCATTAACATACATACACATCAACAAAGGGACCTCTGAAGACTCTCAGGCTGATTAGATTTCTCAGCTCAGCCGATTTGAAACATCAACCAACGTCACTCACCAGTGGTACAGACGAAACCGTGGTCTCCAGTTCGGTGTTCTTAGAATTGTCTGAAGCCCACAGGCAAGATTAACGAAGCCATAGCACATGAGGAAGAACCTAAACAAAACACAACAACTGCATGATTACCAATGTTTCTTCAATGCTCTCCAACTTGTTCTCTTCCTTTAAGAAATGCCTCAAAACTCACTATTTCTCACTGGCTTTCAAACATCTAGCAGCCCACAAGGAATGGAACCAACTACCAATGTTTCTTCGATGCTCTCTAACTGTCTCTTCCTCCAAGAAACACCTCAGTTATGAGTCTCTTGGTTGAGCCTCGATTTAGCACTGTCATGGGCTTTCACGCAATCCGTCTGGCTGCCTCCAGGGAATTAAATTGACTATCAGTGTTTATCTGTTGCTCGACCTCTTCTTCTTTCAAGAAACACCTCAAAACTTCTCACTGACTTTCAATCATATGGATATCTAATTGCTCTTCACCAACGACTGACTAAAGGCGCCTCAGATATGCATTTCTACGTGACCTTGCGTGCGTAAATGTTTTTCATAGCAATAATAACTGTAATGATAATTATGAAGCTGATGACAAAGAATGACAAAGCTGAAAATGAATCATAGAAACGTAACACACGGAAATTGTATCGAAAACAGGAAAAAACATGAAAGAGAATAATAAATAATTTGTTATATGCCATAAGAGAAAGAACATGAAAAAAGAAGACAAATAACACAAGAAAAAATGATGAGAATACATAACATGAAAGAGAGCATAAGGAAGGATGACAGACAACAACAGGCACAGCCAGGAGCGTAGCCAGACTTCAATTCAAGAGGAGGCAACTACTGCTTGTCAAAACTTTGATGCAGTGGCGGCGATCTTGTTTGAGAGGTGAGGGGGACATTTTTCAGCGTCCGAAGGACGGTCGTAAAAACCTCTGAGAATTTCAGAATTTCGCTCTGAGAATTTCAGAATTTCGGCATGTTTTCTTAAATTTATGATACGAAAAAAAGTTGATGACCTTTTTTTAGTCATTAATACATTCGATGACTTGATGACTTTTTTCTCGGGGCTAAACACACAAGAGGAGGCAACATCCATGGGGTGTACAACCCTAATCGGGTGTACTTGAGGATGCAGGGCTATAACCCAAGGAAAATTTTTAAATCTACAAAACCAAGAGGAGGCAAATGACTCCTCTTGCCTCAATGTAGCTACGCCTATGGGCACAGCGTGAACTAGAGAAAGCCGTCGGATAAACACTCACTCAGAGATGATCGGAGCGAGGTAGTCGATGTTGGCAAGGAGGATTCCCGCTTCTGCGATGATTCCAGTCAAGAGAAGAGCTCGCACCGGTTCACCGTTCTTATTATTGACAGCGAAGACGTTGAGGAACGGGATTACACCATCAGCTGCAATCGCCTGGAGCAGACGTGGAGCTCCTGCACAGATAACATCACTGTTATCACCATCTTCATGTCCACCACCATCATTGTCACCATCACCAACATCAATGTCATCGTGATTTTAGTTTGCTATGGGAATTCAGATTCTATACTCATCACTGCCATTGCCCATTGGCATCATGAATGAAGGGCAGATGATCATTTAAAATTACCAAGCGATCAATTAAAATGACTGAGTTAGGGGCAAGTGATTAATTAAAATGACTGACTGACAAGTGATTAATTATTCTGATTAATAATGACTGACCCACAAGGCTTTGCAGGGCTGCTCCACAGGTGGACAGAAAGGAACCGATGATTACGACCCATTCGGTTGGCCACGCCACCTTCGCCAAAATCAGTCCACCTCCCATACTCTCACCAAACCTAGAGGAACAGAATGCCCACATCAGAACCAAACGTCGTGAAGCCTGTGCAATTTAAAGTCAAATAAGCTGATAATAAATATCTAATGAAAAATTCATATTTACACCCCTCACCTAGGTAATCTGACTGCCTCCCCACTATATATACTATAAATCACACACATCACAGCAAGTGCTAAGCAGACCAACAAATATTGCCCCACATTTTTCACAGCACCCCTGCATTCACAATGAAAGTCGCAAGTTCTAAGAGGATTTCTAAGATGATAAGGGAGACTTTTAAGAGGATAGAAGAGATTTTTAAGAGTACAGAAGAGATTTCTAGGAGGAAAGAAGACATTTTAAGAGGAAAGAAGAAATTTTTAAGAGGAAAGAAGAGATTTTTAAGTTTACTTACTTGTCTCGTAGCAACTGTCCTTCAACACTACCAGCTATTAAGAACACACAAGAAATATCTACGAAAAAGTTAACGAAAAAATAACAGAACCGAATACAGAAGCAAAGAAAATGACCCAAATAAACTTAGAACGAAATGAGACAAGCGACTGAGCTGAGCGCACAGACACAGGGAGAGAGATCCAAAAAGCAGGTGCAGCAACCGAAAAAGCTCGTTCACAAGAATTTAGGTATGATCAGACAAAGATAATCAGATGACCTCATTGAATAATGAAAAATATAAGCAAATGATGCATAATAAAATGTTATTTTATGAATAAAGACAGAATGTAACATAATAATCAACGCATTCAAAGGATACAGATAAGGGAGGTTGTTATGACCGCCCCAATCGTTCCCGTCGGAATCGACTTCTGAGGATCGGACAGATCACCCGATCGATTCGATCCAGACATAAACCCTACAAACACAAGCAACAACACAAACTGAGACATCACTGGCAACGCATCAAAGAGAAGTACAGAGACAGAAACACAGAGATACTGAGAGGAAGATCGTCATAAACTTTTAAGAGTGGAAAGAACAGGAAGTCGCTTCAAACAATTGTCTGATCAAGGGTATCATTACTGTCGCACATCACTCAACTATTGGCTGACTCTGCCACTGTCGTTTCCAGGTAGTGTCTGTCCCAAGCCTTGATAAAGGAGGAGGGTTATGGTAATCATCTTTCTTATAACACAGTGTTGTTAAACAGAAACTGATATTGTACTGCCACAGTGTACAAGAACATACAATTTTCTCTGAGGTAAGTAAGTAAGTAAGTATATTCTTTATTAAGAAGCACTAGTAAACGCACAGCACTGTCCAAGAAAGATATTACAGCATATAACTTCGTATTACATATTACAATCAAACAATGTAACCAATTAAGAAAAAATGAAGAAAAGTTATTACGAATAGATGCATAAAAGATACAAAAGATACTATCGGGGTATCAGGCATGATGGATAGTTGGACACCTGCTCAAAATGGACTTGGTTAAATTAAACAAGCTATATTTTACCAAGCTGTTTACAACTGCATCTGAGGCAAAATACTGAGATAGAGCAACAAAGCTCCTGCAAGTAGGCAAAAGTTCAATTCACACTCGGCACAATCAGAGATACGTTGACACGACTGTCAACAAAGAAGAGCATTCATTTCATGTGAAACAGCCCAAAGGTAGGCCTGCGTAGATGGCAATCCAACAATAATAACAACAATGGAGGCGGTTTATTAAAGCTAACATACAGTATACGTAGTAGAAGGCCTATTTACAGATGCTTACTAAAAGTTAACGCATTTGTTTCTGACGGAATATTTCTACCTCTTGTAAAATAATAAGAGAACAATAACTTCAAAATAATAATTAATTGAGTGAAAGGATTGCGATTGAAGGCAGTGATTACCGGTGACAGCGGGAAACACGATTCCAATGAGGATGACAAACGATACCGAGATGTCAGTCAGGATGTCTCCCTTTGCTGGATCTCCTGTCTCACGAAACCCAATTCGATCTTTTTCTTGAGAATATTTGCTCCACGTGTTGTCTACAAGACAATGTCACAGACACCACAACAGAACTGTAACTCTACAGATTAAAAGCATTTTCACAGAATGCAAATTGAACATTTATAGGTGTAGGTAACTTAAGTTAATGAGCTGAGCTGATGAGTTGAACTGAAGTTAATGAGCTGAGCTGATGAGTTGAACATAAGCCAACAAGATGAGCTGATGAGTTGGGGTCCAGTTCACTGAGGTCACAAGAGAGTCGAAGAGACAGTCAGCAGTGTATTACTTATCAGAGTATAAGAATAAGAACAGTCCCTTAATATAGCCTGAAAGGCAGCCATGGGTATGAAGTGTTAGCGCCTTCATTTCTTAGCCTTGGTATTAATTTATGAAGCACACTTTAGTACACAAAGCTTAATTTTACACAGTGGGTAACGAGACTGTCAAGATATTCACAAGTGGGTCCCAACCCAGAGAAGTTTGGGAACCGCTGACTCCGAACACCTGTGACAGTAAGGTAAAATAAAAGTGTGTGTTTGTGTGAACTGCCTTGTTGATAGTAATACAATAAAATAACAATAATCATTATTATTATAAAAGTTCTGCCTCGTAAGTTGTCCTAGTTTCATTTCGAAATATCCTGTGGAATTATTTCTAAGCTGGACAGCGAAATTAAAAACAATAACGATAAAAACATGTTTGTATGTATCACAACACTTTTTGCGTAAGCTGCTATCTACATTCTTGTCTCTCTTGTTGCGCTCTGCAAATCGACTTGACCTCTTTGGAATGACCTTCCCCTCCACTTAGGGCCAAACTAATGTCCCGCTTCTCCTCATCGGTCTCTCGTTCCTTGATGGCATTTCTGTTTTCCCGGGGTTTCCGTGCTGAGAGTGCTTCTGAATAGCTGTGAGAGGCACTTTACAAATCCTTAGATACTATACGATACGATGTATGTATCAACATGCTTCATAAGTACCTCAGAACCTCAGCACACTCGACCATCTAACAGATCTAAAAAAAGTATACACTAAGGCGGACAGAAAATGTTAAGTGAATTAACAAGTAAATTAGATATAATAAAAATAAAATAATTATAAAAACATTTAAACGAGCTTACTGTTGAAGACGCCGCTAGCTAAGCCTGGAATTCCTGCCCGTGGTCCGACGTAGTTGAGGTTTGACAAGAAGTACTGGCAATCGGAGTCTTTTGTTTCGCTAGGGTAGGAGGCGTTGCCGCAGAACATCCGGTACAGAGGACCCGTATCGTTGCTATAACAATCCTCAAGCGAGACCTTAGCTCGAGCCATCAGTCGTTCTCCGACATAACAGACCCTAAAAAGCACAACCCATAATCATTCCATCCACCAACATGCATAGCTAGTTAATTCAATTACGGTATGTCGACATATTGTAACTCAAATCACTATAAACTGTCTAAAAGGTGTTAGTGAGTGACTACATGGGTGAATGTGAGTGTGTGTGCAAGTGTGAACATGTGAGCGAATGTGTGTGCACGGGTGAGTACGCTTACGTCAGCAACTGATCGGGTGAGCAAGCGAGGAAGTAAGCTAGTGAGCAGTGCAGTGAAAGTGTGTGAGCAAGTGTAAATTGATGATTGAGCGAATCTAAGGTATGAGCAAGTGAATGTGGGAGAAGGACATCCAGTCACATCTCTTAAGAAGCCACAGACCAAGGAAGACTTCAGAGGCAGTTGGAGGCTTATACATGGTATGGTATGGTATCTGAGAATTTTTAAAGCGCCTCTCACAGTGCGAACTATTCAGAGGCGCTCTCAGCATGTGAGCCTCGCAGAAACAGAAATGACTTTAAACGATGAACAACAGAGAGAGAGAACTTAGTAAGTAGGGTCCCATGCAGTACCAAGGGAAGGGAGTTCCATAGGGATGGACCCACGACAGCGAAAGAGCGAGACTGAGCCTGGTCGCTCCACTCTTTGTCAGCATCCTTCTGGTTGTTCCCCACATGCGCAGGGCTACTGCTCAATCTAGAAGTTATCCCCTCTAGCTGGAACCATCTTCCACAGGAGTTGCGGATTGAGCTCCTCAGCCAATCTCTTCCTCTGTTCCGGAAACGCCAGAAGACCATTTCATTTGTTAGTGATAAACCGACTTGGGTCGGGAGCGCCTCTGATTAGTTGAGTGGCACTTTTACAAATGTTCAATTACGATTATGATTACGATTACTTACTCTGGTCCTCTGCCAGGATGGGCAACAAAGAAGCCGATGTAGATACAGATGATGGAGACGATGACACAGAAGAGAGCGAGAACGGACACCTTGCTGACGAACCGGACGCCAACGAGAACCCAGATGAACATGATGATGAAGAGGCAACTGCCGTAGATGCGGTAGTTGTTGAACGCATTTTCCGGAACAGAGATCGGATGAAATATCGCTGCTTGCGGCACCATGTATTGCTAAACAATCACAGGTCCCACAAAATAACTTAGCATTACAACAGTTATATAATACAAGAAAATAAACTTTGTTTGATAAGGCCCTCCTCCAAAGTTCAGAAGTGCATGAAAGATGATATGACAGAGCATCCATGGCGCTCAGCAATAGTGAGCGAAGGACTTGCTCAAGGTCCCTACACAGTAACAACCTCAAGCGAAACCATACTCTCCGCATTACAGGCTGAGCGTTCTAACCGACTGGCAGAAGTGGTAACTGCCGACATATTATTACTTTTATACACAATTCACAGAAAATGTTAATAATGATATTCTAGTTTACATGATGTATATAAAATTTCTCAGAATTACATACAAAATATAAAAAAGTAATAATTCTGCTTGGTGTGCCTTGTAATTTCACTTCACCACTTCTGTGCTGTCATCGTCTGTAATACTTCACTAATCTCATGAAGATTTGTCACTAGCAATGAGATTTCTCTCCAGACTTTTATAAATCAAGTGGGATCATTGCTACCCCAGATTAATAAACATTAACAGATTAATAACAATAACTCTTGTTATAATTGTTAGAAAAATTATAGTTATAAAAGTTATATAATTTGTTATTGAAACTATACTGGTGTCAGAATTGGGGAATGGCATATCTGCATGTTTAAACTGTTTGAAATAAATATTTACCAGAAAGATTTCGATGGCACCCACGACGTAGAGTGAGGCGGCAACAGCCGTTCCTAGGTAGAAGAGAATTCCGACAGCTCCTCCAAACTCCGGTCCAAGAGCGCGCGAGATCATGAAGTACGATCCACCACCCGCCACAACACCATTTGTGGCAATCGCACTCATTGACACTGCCGTTACAATAGCCTAGACAAGACAGCTTACAATTACTAACATTTCACGTGCAATTATTTCATTGCAACTGACAAATAACTATGGGAAACAACAACACATGTTCTCTCTTTATCTGCAAAGTATATTAAAACATTATCTTATAATAATATAAGAGCAAAAGCATAATCTGGAACACGGCAGCTGCCTGGTTAGAGTACTCACCTTGTAACGCGGAGAGCACGGGTTCGAGCCTCCTCCCCTGAGGCGGTTACTGTGCAGGGACCTTGAGCAAGTCCTTCACACACAATTGTTAAGCTCATATAGGCCTTAATGCTCTTCTGAACTTTAATTTAAGGCTTAATTCATGATTTCTAAAAAATTTACATAACGACATATTAATATTCAATAGTAGCAATTTTCTTGCTATTCATGATGACAATATGAGACTTTACCAAAATATCAAAACATCCGGCCAAAACCGATTCAAAATTCTACTAATTTTCAAAACTTTTTGACACTGTGAGGATTTTCTCACCACACATGGTTAGATCAATAAAATCTGAGAACATTATAAAAATACACCATAAAAAATTGCCAGAACATTGAGTCGGATGAGAGTGAAAACTCACACAAGTGCAGCAGAGAATGACAATACCAAGCGCCTGTAACCAGCCAGCCATACCAACGACCCACGCGAGACGGATGAACAAGATGATGCCAAAGATGTTTTGAATGCATGGAAAGTAGACGCCCATCATCATTCCGAGTTTTGTTGACTACAACAGAAACCATAAACATTCACTCACGAAACAAAGTACAGTGGAATGATTTCAAACTATTGTCCATTTAGACCTTGTTCAAAGTCTCTGTACCCACACCTTTACATGACACTGTACAAAACATGAACATCTTTTTCCAGTGGTCAGCCATCCTCCTGGAATAAGTTGCCACACAACCTGCGACATGAACTCCTAACCCTCTCTTTGCCTCTTTCTGCAAGCGCTTGAAAACCATCCTGTTCAATGATGGCTTCATTGTGTTAGGTTGAGAGATCTCTGGTGAGTCTCTCCTGAAATGGCACTGTCTAGATTTGCAATTACAATTACAATACTAATCGATTCGCCACTCAATGACATAAGGCCAGATTTATAAAATGACAAACCCTCATTGCATCATCATAATGTGAAATAACAATAGTTTATAAATATTTAGACAAGCCATACCCAAATGCAGGGGCATCTATACCCCCTAAGTCATTGGAGCAACGTCCCTTTTCCCCCCCTCCCCATTCCTTCCCCCCAAAATGGTGGCACACACACTGACAGATCTTCCCCCCTATTTCTTGGATGGAGCATTTTCTCCAAGGTTTCTATGGTGTAGATGCCCCTGCCCTAATGAAGGAACAACAACAGCAAACGTTGCAAAACTCCCAACAACAAACCACCATCTCTTCAGACTTACTCTTATTATTATTATCACAAACTTTTTAGCGAGCGCAATGTCACACAGAAATGTGAATCGAAGGCGCGGTTAGTCAGTCACCAGGGTGAAGAGCCATTAGATATCCATATTCTTGAAAGCCAATTAGAAACAGAGTTATGAGGCGTTCTTAAACAAAGAGAAAGGAGTTACAACTTCGGACAAACATTGATAGTCGGTTCCATTCCTTAGGGGTACCAGAATGAAATGCACAAGACCCCATGACAGCGCTACATTGTGGCTCAACCAACAGACCCCATCCAAAGAATGCAGACTGGATGACGGAATGTATGGAGAGAGTAGTGGTTGAAAGTAGGCAGGTGTGCTCATTGTGAGGGTTTTATAGGTAAGACAAGCCAGTTTAAATCTTATTTGGTAGAATAAGAAAATAAGAATACCCTTGGTGGTGCCTTCTTCTTTTTCTTTTTGCCTTTGCCATCTCCGTCTTCTTCGTCACCCTCAAACTGCGGCACCATTCCACCCTCGTAGTTGGCCAAACGACTGATGATGTTTGACACAAACGGTCTCTGGTTTGATTCTTCCTAGAGTCAAAACACAAACGAAACATTAGTTAATTCAACGTCAAGCAAGAGTCAAAGAACTCAGCAGGAAGAAAAACAATGAAGATAAGAAGAGGTAGAGGTACGGGACGAGTAGAAGCAGAAGGACGAGGAGGAAGAGGAGGACAATTAGGATGAGGAGGATGAGGAGGAGGATCAGCAGCAGTTCTAAAGACGAGGAAAGAGGAGCAGGCAGTTTCCATTAACGCCCAAATGGCCGTTTTTACGTCTGTAACAAATGTCCAAAACGTCCCAAATTTTCGAGGTAGGCTTAAGTAAAATTCCAATGGTGAGTTGCATACATCCATTTGTTTATTGTCAAACGTATATGAAGCAAGTACTAAGCATAGTACACAAACTACTAGTCATAAAATTGCGCAGTTTTGCATGCTGAATCCAAATCTAGCTTCAGAAACAGCTTATAAGGAGCCCTAGCTACTTCAATTTACAGTTGAAATTAGCTGTAATTACATACTATTGATTTGAACATACAATAGAACTAAATCTGTAGCCACACAGTGTTATAGCAAAATGTCATTTGTGAGGTCAAATTAGTGGAATTGTACAAAATAAACCAAAGACATCATGTCCTGCTTGCTTCTGTTTCAGCCCATGACCTCTCGGCTGACCATTTGACCTTTGATCTAGTGGTTCCTCCTCTCTTGACTGTACACATGAGCAGCAGCATGAGTTGTCATTTTCACACACCTTTCCACAGACTGGGTGTGTGATGGCCAGTCAGGAACCACCGTTGGGTTGCCAACAAAAGCCTTTGTCTCTGCTGTTGTAAGCCTGGAGCAGGTAGAAGGGGGTTCAGAGACTCCAGAGCTCCAGTCAATCAGTTGCGAGAGTGTAGTCACCTCAGGATTGATGGATGGTGTTTTCCAGGGTCTCACCCTGCTATCTACAAGCTGTGTCATCTCATCTCCCCTTCACCTCTGATCTTCAGTATCTTCTCCACTGCATCTCTTCTCTCCTGTTTCTCCTCACTGCACAACATTGCTAGCAGCATAGACTTGCTTCCTGGTTCCATGCAAACTGTATAGTGTTCTTCTTTCACCAAACCTGGATAGATTTTGCCATTCTTCTGCTCTCAACATGACCTTGATTTCATCACGATGCCCATCAAAGAAAATACAACTGATGCCATTCTGCGTCTTCATACTTTGCATCGAGTTTCTTAATGACTCTCCTGAGCTCTGAGCTCTCCTCACCTTGTTGTGATCAATCACCAAAGAAGTGTCGAAATGGGTAACAAGCTCTGCATCAATTCAGGCAGCAGTAGCAATCTCCGCTGTCTCCCTCAGCCCAGTATGGTGTCTTAGACTGGCCAGGGCTATGTTGGTTATGTCCCCAGTATTGTATTTTGCCCTCTTCATAGTTTTCACAGAAGACTCACCTTCAGGAGGTAAGTAGTTTTTCCATAAACCTATCTTTCTCCTCCAGCTTTGCTCTGTCTGAAGACACCTTGTTTTCTTGCTCCCACAAGGCTTTCAACTTTTCTTTGATTCTAACATGGTTGTTAATAACAGGCTCAGTGAATTTTGGATTTGCTCTGCACCATTGAGCAAGTATGCCAGTCATTAGGTCAGTGACAAGTTGGTCATTGCTGTAATTCCATCTGTTTTGGGCACTGTTCTCTCTCAGGTACAATCCATATCAGATGAGATCCCTGACTAAGTGATGTAAATGAGTCCAGGCTAGAAGTCTTGTTTTTACATGCCCCCAAAAGCTCCCCCTCCTCCTTGGTGGTCCTCGGCCTTTCGATTTTCATCTTTCGCAAACAGTTTGGCCGACATTTTGAAACAAAACTAAGTTCGACGGTCACTTGACCGAAATATTTTTATTCGTAAACACTCCTAAAATCCGATCCGAAAATGTAGACGACAAAGTGATTCACAGTTAAATAATTTCCTCCACCCTTTTCTCCTCCTTTGGATTGCCGGAAATTCGTCGATAATATTTATCGGTTTATAAGGTCGGGTAACTATACGATTTTGGGTCAGATTAGAATGCAAGTGAGTAAGTAAACAACGCAATCGGCAGTCTCATACAAGAAGTTAACCTTATCGCACTTGAGATTAATACCACAGTATAAATAATTATTTATACTGTGTTAATACTCTCTACAGTCTCTATAGACTATTCCAACTTGCAACAGTAGAGGCAGCTGACCGGCTTTCCCGTTCCTTTCATGTCCCTGTTTTATTTTGGTGAAAAAACCACTGATCGTAATCGTAATCTCCAAACTTCTAAAGCGCCACTCGAAGCTAGGGCTCCAGCCTATTCACGAGCGCTAGGTCAAATCAGAGGGGGTTTCCAGAGAGTAGTCCAAAAGAGGTCCAAGTCCGATTTCCAGGGTGCCAGATCAGGAGAGGCAGAGCAGCTCCTCCAGACGAATTAGCCTACGTTGCCATCATATCGTTGGACCTATCTAAGACCTTCGATACAGTCAGACACAGTAGGCCTACCCTTGCGAGGAAAATACCACCATCAAAATACCTGACAACATTTACAATTGGTTGGTTAACTTACTGGGGGATAGAACACAATCCCCATGTAACGGTTTCGGGGTCGGGTGTCTGAGCTAGCCTAGGTTGCCGCCATCAATGCAAGCGTGGTTCAGGGTACGGGGGTTGGACCACCGTTATTCGATGTCAACGCCATGGATCTTCATTCAGTAAATCTCGTAAGCAAAATGCCAATCTAAGTCCAAGGAGTTGCTGATCTTTCGACGTGGGATTGTTGATCTACCTACGCCGCCTACGGCCTACGGGTGTGCATGCAGTGAGTGTCCTCCCTTAATATCTTAGGGGTCACCCTAACTGAGGATTTGCATGCATCCTCCCATGTCCGAGAGACTCTGAGGTCATGCTCTAGCTCTCTCTATGCCCTCAAAGTCTTAAGGGACCATGGGCCTTACACACGGTTGCTGGTGCGACTACGGTTACTCGGCTTTTATATGCAGCCTCGTCATCAATCAATCAATCAACTAGACATTTACCGGGGTATAGGCCTATATCGCGCTCTTCAAGGCAACTATTCAGAGGCGCTCCCAGCCCAACCTCGACGAAAGAGAACAGCCTTAAGAGCAGAGAAGAAAGAGGTGGACGAGTCTCGAGGGAGAGACCGCAGTCCAACAGGAAGGCCATTCCAGATAGTGGGACAGGCAACGGAGAATGCTCGCTGTTGCATGGTTGCAGTGCGAGCGAAAGGAACATGTAAGTCACCGCGGGCGGTGGAACGGAGTGAACGGCGACCAAGAAGTGCGGACGCTGGAAAGCAGAGCTCACGTACACATGAGCAGCAGCATGAGTTGTCATTTTCACACACCTTTCCACAGACTGGGTGTGTGATGGCCAGTCAGGAACCACCGTTGGGTTGCCAACAAAAGCCTTTGTCTCTGCTGTTGTAAGCCTGGAGCAGGTAGAAGGGGGTTCAGAGACTCCAGAGCTCCAGTCAATCAGTTGCGAGAGTGTAGTCACCTCAGGATTGATGGATGGTGTTTTCCAGGGTCTCACCCTGCTATCTACAAGCTGTGTCATCTCATCTCCCCTTCACCTCTGATCTTCAGTATCTTCTCCACTGCATCTCTTCTCTCCTGTTTCTCCTCACTGCACAACATTGCTAGCAGCATAGACTTGCTTCCTGGTTCCATGCAAACTGTATAGTGTTCTTCTTTCACCAAACCTGGATAGATTTTGCCATTCTTCTGCTCTCAACATGACCTTGGTTTCATCACGATGCCCATCAAAGAAAATACAACTGATGCCATTCTGCGTCTTCATACTTTGCATCGAGTTTCTTAATGACTCTCCTGAGCTCTGAGCTCTCCTCACCTTGTTGTGATCAATCACCAAAGAAGTGTCGAAATGGGTAACAAGCTCTGCATCAATTCAGGCAGCAGTAGCAATCTCCGCTGTCTCCCTCAGCCCAGTATGGTGTCTTAGACTGGCCAGGGCTATGTTGGTTATGTCCCCAGTATTGTATTTTGCCCTCTTCATAGTTTTCACAGAAGACTCACCTTCAGGAGGTAAGTAGTTTTTCCATAAACCTATCTTTCTCCTCCAGCTTTGCTCTGTCTGAAGACACCTTGTTTTCTTGCTCCCACAAGGCTTTCAACTTTTCTTTGATTCTAACATGGTTGTTAATAACAGGCTCAGTGAATTTTGGATTTGCTCTGCACCATTGAGCAAGTATGCCAGTCATTAGGTCAGTGACAAGTTGGTCATTGCTGTAATTCCATCTGTTTTGGGCACTGTTCTCTCTCAGGTACAATCCATATCAGATGAGATCCCTGACTAAGTGATGTAAATGAGTCCAGGCTAGAAGTCTTGTTTTTACATGGGACATTCTAACTATCTAACAATGAATACACAAATATTATGCTAAAAAGTGGCTACATTATAACATGCGTTAATATAATTATGTTGCACATGGTGTAAGATAAATTGATAATTCAGGAGTAAATGACATTAATATAGTATATACAATATTATACAATACATTACACAATGTCTAACACAAAAAAACATATCAGACATATCAGAGCATTTTAAAATACTTCAGCAAGCCCTATATGACAGCAGTTTATTTACGTGTTTTCCACGATAAATTCGAGGGTAAATTGAAGTAGATAAAGCCCATTGAAAACAAAATTTATACCCATATGTTGATTTTTCACATGAAAATGCACAATTTTATCCCTAGTCCCTTTTTAAATATTGACTTTTCAAAAATTGACACACCCTAATTCACACACACAGAGAAACTAGCAAGACTGTATGTAGGTTTGCAGGCAAGCATGCATGTTTATTCATTCAAGTATTTATTCATTCAAGTATTCATATAGCACCTCTTCAAGGGGACTACTTAAAGGTAAATACGGAAAAAACAAGCCAATGCCGAGTCGGTGTTAACATGTCGAAGCGCCACCCAGCTTCACATCACACTGTTGTAATGCTTTCTGAATGAAAGTCAACGTCAGATATGCAAGCAAGCACAGAGAGTACCTTAGACTGGTTTGCTCTCGAAGCGGCCCCATATCAACTCTTCAATTACAATTACATGTATGTTTGTTTCTTAACATTTGTATAGCATGCTTTAAGAACTGCACAGAGAAACAAAAAAATCATCACCAGTAGAAAATGGAGAAAAAGATACACAAATGTTACCAGATTCAAAAGAGGATGCAATAAAAAACCAAAAGCAAAAGATAATTCTAAGAGAAAAAGACAGAAGTGGCATGGAAGAGGACGTAGAAAAGATAAATCATATATCAACAGCTGATCAGAGAAAAAGAAAGGAGTGTGTAGTCGCTGAGAGTGAAGAAGGTACACAGGCGATTGCACTCGGCACTGTCCAGCAAACGTTCTCAAACTGTCTTAAAACGCACTTGTTTAGATTGGTCAGATAGCCACGAGTGCAGCGCTTTTGCGCGGTACTTAACAGGCGCTATATAAGTATCTACATACATACATACACTGGAGATGGAAGATGCTACCACATACCTCATAGAGTGCCATTTCCTTGTCTGGGATGTCAACAACCAGCACATCCTTGTCGCTTTCAATCATATCAGATGCAGAACCTGAACAGAAATCAAATCAAGATTCAATAGAGGATCCACAGAGTAGTGGTAACATCACTGGCATGAAGAGCAGTAGGTAGCGGTCGCTTCCCGCAACCCTCCCAAAGGTCCACTCAGCCTATCATTCGCGAGATGGCGCGTTGTAAAAATGAGAAGTAGGACGTGAGGGCGCCTTGCATGGCTGCCGTATACAGTTAAAATTCTACTCCTGTAATAACTTGTGATCATCCATTCATACTGATTTGTAATCATACTGTGTAACTGTTAGTTTGAAAATATTAAACAAAGATTATTATCAAATCAAGATTAACCTTAATTGATGAGAAGAATTTTTTATCACCTAGGGCCTGACAACGAGCGATTTTACCATATAGTGACCTATAAAATAAACAATTTTGAACTTGTGGTATCTCATTCAGTTCTTGACCTACAGTCATAATGTAAATATCATTCTTTAGCATTTTATCTCCTCTTCCCATCCATCCGTCCAGAGTTAGACAAAAAAATTCATGGCAATCAAAGTTGCCCCAAAGTGTGCCCCTCCACAATTCTTTACTTTTCTATGTTCAAGCCCCTATATAAAAATATTTTTAGTGGCAACATGTGCAATGCGAGCAGAGAAAATGTGCAGAAATTAATACACTGTTTAACCAGTCTATCTCACCCAAGTCACCCAATATTTCCATCCCACTTTTCCATTTGGACAACATACACTGAATGCCACCTATACTCGTGTCATAGTCAGAATTTCCTTTGGTCAAAGCCACAACTATTGAACCTGGATTTGATTGAATCTGGATTTGAGTGAGTAAGTACGTATTTTCTTTATTGAGAAGCATTAGCAAATGTACAGCGCCGAGTCTGTATTTGAATAAATCTGCATCAGTCTTTCATTGTCAGATTCATCGAAACTTTCTTCATTTGAATCTAATTCCTGAAGCAAACAGCAATTTTACTCGTTCCAGATTCATACGTGAGTGTTTCGCCATATTGAGTCATTTAAATACACAATAGACTTAAATGTCCACTCTGACTGGTTGAACTACGCATTTAGGTGACCATTTTAAAAATATCTTCCACTTATTTCTGTGCTTAATTATGTTATCTTCGCCTATGTCACGTAAAGTTTGGAAAACATGCTTTTGAAAGGTCAACAGATGTCATTATTATTGTACATGACTAGTACACTTTGGTACATGCTCGTCATAACCTCCCCTAGTACACTCTAATGCGTGTTCCTTATTATTGGGTTAAATCAAATCCAGATTTAATCAAATCTGGATTCAATCAAATCTACATTTAATCAAATCAAGATTAAATCAAATCCAGATTCAATCCAATTCAGATTCATTCCAATCCAGACTCAATCAAAGCCAGACTCAATCAAATCCAGATCTGACAAGAAGAAAATTAATAGACAATTACAAGACTGCACATAATCACTGAAACCAACAGGCAGTAACCAGAAAGTGCGGATAGATAAGCAATCATGCCAGAAATGTGACCAGGAAATACATCAACAAGCTCCAGATTGACATAATGAACAGTGGCAAAGAGTTAGTATAACTTATGAACAGCGAATTGCAAAGCCACTTGTCTCTGTTAGGATGCAAACAAAGCTCATTCCTGCTCTCTCTTAAAAACGAAACTCTGTCAAACCAAAACAACATGCACTAAAAGAAAAAGAAAACAAGCTCAATTTACCCCCAAGTGCAAAATATCCATCGCCTGAAAAAAGAACAAAAACTAGAGTCAGTTGACTGATTGTGTGCGTGTAACAAGTGGTTGAACCAGAATTAAAACAAAATAATTCCACCAAAAATCTCCCCGCCCACCCTTTGAGGGTAAAACTGTAGTTTACGTTGCTAAATTGATAGTGGTCAGAAATCCGTATTTTACGTTGTTAAATTCTTTGACGTTAGGTTTACTACCGTATAGAAATTGTTTCATAGTAAAACTAGAAGTTGATTATTGATAAAAACATTACTGAAACTAGAAGCTGGATGATTGATGAACATATTACATAATAAAAGTCAAACTAGAAGTTGAAATTGCGATGAAAAGATGTCGGTTTAGTACCGTACGGGACTTAACACATGGCATTAATTTAGCAATGTAAACTACGGGCCCGAAAACATGTTGAATTTAGCAACATAAACTACGGTTTTACCCCTTTGAGTAAAAAGACTCTATCGTACAGGTCCAAAAGTGAAGAATTGAATTCCAAGAAGATAGAAAATAGGAAACAAAAGAAACCCATCATAACCGTGGACAAATTTAACAGACAATTAACGATTATATCATAAGCCAGCTTAAAATCAAATCCTAATCTTAACCTCAACAACCAACAAGCTATGTGAACAAAAGCAGGTGCTTCAAAGACACTGTTGAGGCCGAGTTTGAGTAAAGAAATTTTCAGTTTTGGGTAATCGTTGAAAATTTCAGATGTTAACTGATACAGAGGTTCAGGTTGGTCTTCACTTGAACGTTCCGTTTAGTCTAAACCGCAAAACCAGCTGGACGTATTATTGTGACGTTAAATATGTAATCAGCCGTGTTTTCCTCAATCACTGTCCTCACCCTTCCTCATCGTCGTCGTCGTCATCATTGCGTAGCCATAATTATTAAGCATACCATTAGCGTGTCTCGGATCGATAACTGTTATGGGTTGAGGAGTCGACCCATAGTTAACGAGAGAGGCTGCCCCTCCTGAGCCCCCAAAAGCTCCCCCTCCTCCTTGGTGGTCCTCGGCCTTTCGATTTTCATCTTTCGCAAACAGTTTGGCCGACATTTTGAAACAAAACTAAGTTCGACGGTCACTTGACCGAAATATTTTTATTCGTAAACACTCCTAAAATCCGATCCGAAAATGTAGACGACAAAGTGATTCACAGTTAAATAATTTCCTCCACCCTTTTCTCCTCCTTTGGATTGCCGGAAATTCGTCGATAATATTTATCGGTTTATAAGGTCGGGTAACTATACGATTTTGGGTCAGATTAGAATGCAAGTGAGTAAGTAAACAACGCAATCGGCAGTCTCATACAAGAAGTTAACCTTATCGCACTTGAGATTAATACCACAGTATAAATAATTATTTATACTGTGTTAATACTCTCTACAGTCTCTATAGACTATTCCAACTTGCAACAGTAGAGGCAGCTGACCGGCTTTCCCGTTCCTTTCATGTCCCTGTTTTATTTTGGTGAAAAAACCACTGATCGTAATCGTAATCTCCAAACTTCTAAAGCGCCACTCGAAGCTAGGGCTCCAGCCTATTCACGAGCGCTAGGTCAAATCAGAGGGGGTTTCCAGAGAGTAGTCCAAAAGAGGTCCAAGTCCGATTTCCAGGGTGCCAGATCAGGAGAGGCAGAGCAGCTCCTCCAGACGAATTAGCCTACGTTGCCATCATATCGTTGGACCTATCTAAGACCTTCGATACAGTCAGACACAGTAGGCCTACCCTTGCGAGGAAAATACCACCATCAAAATACCTGACAACATTTACAATTGGTTGGTTAACTTACTGGGGGATAGAACACAATCCCCATGTAACGGTTTCGGGGTCGGGTGTCTGAGCTAGCCTAGGTTGCCGCCATCAATGCAAGCGTGGTTCAGGGTACGGGGGTTGGACCACCGTTATTCGATGTCAACGCCATGGATCTTCATTCAGTAAATCTCGTAAGCAAAATGCCAATCTAAGTCCAAGGAGTTGCTGATCTTTCGACGTGGGATTGTTGATCTACCTACGCCGCCTACGGCCTACGGGTGTGCATGCAGTGAGTGTCCTCCCTTAATATCTTAGGGGTCACCCTAACTGAGGATTTGCATGCATCCTCCCATGTCCGAGAGACTCTGAGGTCATGCTCTAGCTCTCTCTATGCCCTCAAAGTCTTAAGGGACCATGGGCCTTACACACGGTTGCTGGTGCGACTACGGTTACTCGGCTTTTATATGCAGCCTCGTCATCAATCAATCAATCAACTAGACATTTACCGGGGTATAGGCCTATATCGCGCTCTTCAAGGCAACTATTCAGAGGCGCTCCCAGCCCAACCTCGACGAAAGAGAACAGCCTTAAGAGCAGAGAAGAAAGAGGTGGACGAGTCTCGAGGGAGAGACCGCAGTCCAACAGGAAGGCCATTCCAGATAGTGGGACAGGCAACGGAGAATGCTCGCTGTTGCATGGTTGCAGTGCGAGCGAAAGGAACATGTAAGTCACCGCGGGCGGTGGAACGGAGTGAACGGCGACCAAGAAGTGCGGACGCTGGAAAGCAGAGCTCACGTAGATAGAAAGGAGCGCGGCCAAGCTGACACTGCCAGACAATAGAAGCAACCCGGTATACAATGCGTTGCGAAAAAGGAAGCCAGTGGAGGACGTCACGCATGTAGTCAGACACGTGACCAAATTTAGGGATGCGCCCAACGAGGCGCGCAGCAGAGCGTAGAACGCGTTCAAGGCAATGCAGTCGAGTGTGAGGGAGACCAATATAGAGAGAACAGCAGTAATCAAGTCCAGGGCCGGATTAACAGTTTGTAGGCCTGGGTCCAAAATTGTATAGTAGGCCCCTATAATATATGTTCAATCACTGGCGGCGATCTTGTTTGGCAGGTGGGGGGGGGGACACGATACACTTTTGAACCGATATGGTCAAAAAAGAGGTGAAAATATTTTTTCGCGCTCATGTGTGAAAAAATTTGTTGACCTGTTCTGGTGTTTCTTCAAGATGTAGGGGGGCAAGGGAGCAACTCTATAGTGTGTCCCCAACTCTTAAAGGTGGGGGTCTTGTCCCCCTCGACCTCCGAATCGCCGCCCATGTGTTAAATCAATAAGTGGTGACGAAATGTAAATTATAGCACAGATATTTATAAATTTAAAACTGTTTACGACGTAGGCTACTTGCATAATATTCTGAAATGTTCTGAAAATTTAGCCGTTGCACAATTTCACATGTTTATAAGCGTTAAATTTGTCAGTCTATCTTGCCTCTGAAATAATAGTTAAAAATTTTAAGGCAGCATACTAATGCCAATGGTAGGCCCCTTAATTATTAATGACATGTTTGGTAGGCCTGGGTCCCGGGACCCAGTGGAACCATAGTTAATCCAGGCCTGATCAAGTCGACAGGTAATGAAAGCATGAACGAGGGTAGCTGAATGCTTGGGAGAGAGAGAGCGGGAGACCACACGGAGCTGACGTAACTGGAAATAACAACTCCGGCTCAGCTGCGAAATATGCTGGGAGAGGGTGAGTTCAGAGTCCAAAGTGACACCAAGGTCACGGACAGAAGTGGATAAGACGATATTAGGGAATTCAGTAGCAAGGCTAGCAAGATCAATCTTACCAAGTTGCCTGCGAGTACCCAGCCATATATATTGGGTCTTGGAGGGGTTCAGACGGAGGCGGTTAGAAGACATCCAGGCTACCAATGAGTCAGTGGAGAGGCACATAAGGCGGACTGCAGTGGCGGCATCAGAGGGAGAGCAATGAGTGTAAGCCTGTACATCATCAGCATAAAGCTGGTTAGACAGAGAGCAGGAAGTAAGAAGATGGCAAAGATCCGAGGTGAAAATAATATATAAGAGGGGACCCAAAACGGAACCCTGAGGAAAGCCGATCCGGACTGGGACCCAAGGGGACCTGGTGGAACCATAAATAACAGAAGATGAGCGGTTGTGTAGATATAGGCAGTCTTGCTGTCCTCGAGACCAAGGTCTTGGTCTCGAGTGCACTCGAGTTCGTTTTTAAAAGTCTTGGTCTTGGTCTTGGTCTTGAGGTTCAAGGTCCTGGTCTTGGTCTTGGTCTTGAGGTTCAAGGTCTTGGTCTTGGTCTTGGTCTTGAGGTTCAAAGTCTTGGTCTTGGTTTTGCAAGACCAAGACCAAGACTTTTGTCAATATGAACAGTCATTCATTTTAACAAACGGCAAGAATTTTAAAAATTTATCCAATAATTACTCATACAGTTATTGCTTTAGTATTTACACGGTGTGAATGAGGCTTCACTGTTGTTTTGCCAATTATTTTGACTTCCGTTTATTTGCCATGGAATGATTTCAAAACAGACTCACGATTTGTACATTTACATCCGGTTCTTGAAAAGCTGCTTTGTGTGCTAGCGATTTCAGCACTTGTAGACCGTTTTTTTCACATCGCAGAATTTTTATGAGGCCCCACAGGTCACGTCTTGGTCAGAAAATTCTGAGCAAATTGTTTTTATAAAATTCAACAGGCATTTGGAATAACATTTCGCATGAAGGACTTTTGTAAATACGAATTCGGAATTCTCTGCAGTCTGCATTTAAAGTTGTTTTGCTTGAATAAAATAAAAGACTCACGTTCTTTTAAAATAACGAGTAATCCGACTGGACAATTTTTAATAAGGAATAGAAGTCTGGATATGACTGATTTTTTTTGTTCTGTTATCTCGGTCTTGGTCTTGAGGTTCAAGGTCTTGGTCTTGGTCTTGGTCTTGAGGTTCAAGGTCTTGGTCTTGGTCTTGGTCTTGAGGTTCAAGGTCTTGGTCTTGGTCTTGGTCTTGAGGTTCAAGGTCTTGGTCTTGGTCTTGGTCTTGAGGTTTAAGGTCTTGACAACAAGACTGGATATAGGAGGCCAGCCATTCTAGGGGCTTTCCAGAAAGGCCAAAAGATGTGGATAGACGGAGGAGGAGGATGTCATGATCGACCGACTCAAAGGCTGCTGTGACGTCAAAGAGTGCGAGCAGAGAGACTTGGGAGCGGTCAGGGTGGGGTTGCGCTACCGCTGATGACCGTGCCCGCCTCGAGAGGTTTCTGAACCGAATGCGAAGAATGGGCTACTTGTCGCAAGATATGCGGGGTGTGGCGGGGATGGTGAGCGATGCGGATGACAGCCTCCTGCGGTCAGTCATTCGTAGCAAGATCCATGTGCTCCGTCCCATATCTTCCCACATACGGTTGTGCATCGCTATAGTCTAAGACCGAGGCCGCATGATTTTTCTCTGCCCCTCAAGGATGACAGAAATCTAGGGTCCTATACAACAACAAAACTCAGTAGGCCCTAGCCATGCCAAAAATGTTGTCCCATGCTGGACCAGTTTATTAGTTAATTGATTTTTAATTCACAGGCTCTACTCTTATTGTAATGGTTTGTGGTGTGTCAACCCACAGATTGGAATTAAACGAATATATAGCCTATATAGGCCTATATGAGGCGGGTGTCGTTTACGGCGAGAATAATTGGAAGGCGGAGGATCAGATGAGTCAGGGTAGGAGTACTTGAAAAGGTGATACTTCAGTTTTGAGTGGAAAGCCTGGAGGGTGATAGATAGAGGAACATGAGGAGGAGGATGAAGGACGGTTTGCAATGATGATGGAGGCACTGAGAAACTGCGGAATTGGGGGGGGGGTTATTCCAGAGGCGTGGTGCTGTGTTGGATATGGCTCGGTTGGAGAACTTGAGGTGAGTAGGCCTATAGTAGGCCTAACTTGTTAGACCAACGTAACGCCCGGAATATGACGATAGTGCTGCGTTTGGTAACAAGTTACGTAATACTGCTTCTACTTACCTATTTATTGGCTTGTTCCATGTCTTTTTGGTGACGTTATTCACATTTCACACGACTTGTGAGTAGGTCTAATGTTGAGTTTGTTGACTTGTGGCAACGAGTTTGTATAAACTGTTTTTATTTAAATTTAGTGACTTAATATAAGCAATGTTTAAATCAGCAAATTAAAGAGTGGTGTTTTTGAACACTTCGTTCCCGACTCTGTGGGAAGAGACGGCTCATTTAAATCGAAGCTGAAAATTGTCGGCTGTTCAACATGAAGTAGGCTACCATGCATATTCATATCCGTTCTAAGCATAAGATTAACCTGCTGAAATACAAGGACGTTTATGATCATTGCCGCCTGCAGAACTTTTGGACTTTGTAACTGCATTCGACGACGTTGTTCTTGTCGCAAGACTTAGGGCAGTAATATTTATCATGTAAGTTTCTAAACCCGTCAAACCCGGGTACCCGGGTTTTTACTGGCGCCAACACCGAAAACCCGGGTTCGTAAAAAGCCTTCGGGTTTGCATTCCCTAGCAGGAACCAGCTCATTCACATGCGCTCATTCAAATCCTATTCGATAGGCGGAGACGGCTAAAATCGGTTCCATGTCAAGATCCAAAGGGGTCAATCACGCAGAAAGACAGACGGCTAAGGGGTCGTCCATAAAGGACCCCCGCAAACGATGACCTACTTTGGACCCCCCTCCCCCTTGTCCGCATTTGACCTTATACCCTCCCTCCCTCCCTCTTTGCGGACATCTCGTGCAGACGAGACGTCCGCAAAGCCAATTTTTAATGTGATCATCATTATTTTTACAATTATTCCACAGTTTCTGTGTACGTTTAGGTGACAGTTTGGGTTTATATCGCAGGATGTGCTGTAATAAAAGCCTCTTTAAAGTCGCAGTAAAGGTTAGGCTATACGGTTCCATGCATGAGGTTTTAGGCAATCACTTCACTGACATTTTCATCTTTCAGAGAAGGTTGAAACAAGGTGGTATTTAAAAACTATCAAATTTAAAAGTTTAGATAACTGGGATAAGTTAATAATAAACTGGGACCCAGGGCATGTCCTCCATGATTTGCTCCCTCCGATACGATCTTCCAGGTACTCTCTTCGACCTCGCTGGCATAATCGTGAGATACCACGATGTGATCCTTTGACAGGGAAGGGTTACATTGCTAGATTACTGCATAAATAATAAGAAAACACTTGCTTTTTTATTTACTTATTTTATCATTTTTATTTCGATTTATTATTACTTCAGTGTTTTACAATCAATGCTTCTAGCTTATGTCCCATTGTGCGTTTGCTAATGGTGTAATAAAGAATATACTTACTTAATATACTTACTTACTTTTAAGTTTGCATAACTAAGCTAAATCAACTAATTGTCTATAACTTAGGCCTATGTTGTCATTAGCTTAGGTGCAATTTAAGGTGATACTGATAGTCCGACATTGAAAATGCAAATCCACTTCGAAAAACACATTTTAAGCCTATTATTGAATTTTTGCCGCGTCGTATCGCATGTTCAGTTAAGCCTTCTGTCCTTGCATTAGTTTGTGCAGCATTTCTTGAGTTTGTGCAGCATTTCTATAAGTAGATCAGAGATCTGTTGCAATAAGACAGTTATTGCAGCTGTAGTTGAACCTGATGGTCTAAATCAAACTGATCCTTTATTAAGTCAGCAAAAGGTAGAGAGTTTTGAGCTTCATAAAAGTAAGTTCTGGCAATAACTCGTTCAACTAGTCTTGACAAAATAGGAACAATCGGTCTATAATCTGCTGGAGATGACGGTTGCGGCACCTTTGGGGGTTGGATTGATTATAGCAATTTTCCATTGGTCAGGAACATAGGAGAGAGAGAGACCGATCTGTTAATTAGTGTCGTCAATGGAGAGAAGATAATTGGAGCAAGGGCCATCCATATATTACGTACGCAAAAATCCGGGAAAATTGGACCCCCTCCCCCCTGTTCGCAGGCGTACTTTCTTCCACACCCCCCCCCCCGCGTACGTACACTTGACGCACCCCCCCCCCCGAAGACCAGCTGCAGGAAGTGTCTCGAAAGTCTGCACTTTAGGCCAGATTGAAGGATGAGTGAGGGCCAATATAGACAAATTATAGGTGTCTCGTTCACAGCACAGAATAACTGCACATGGCTTTTATATAATGTAATAAAATGCCATCAGAGATGATCAGACGACTATAGGACAATACAGAGTTATAAATAGGCTAATGTGGACGTCATAATTAGAAATTTATTTTGCGTACGTACACATTTTGTCCCCCCCTCCCCCCCCGTTCGCACCCGTACGCAAAATCGCCGAAATCCGACCCCCTCCCCCCTCAGTGCGTACGTAATATGTGGACGGCCCCCAAGGAGCCTCAGAAACCACGCCGGCATCTGGTCAATTCCTTCTGCTGTGCACTTTAGATGGTCCAGAAGGTGAAATAACTGGTGTTCATTTAGAAGTTCGGTCTCCTGATAAACTGATTGTTTTAGAAGCAGAGAGACATAGTCAGGGTCTGTCGAAATTGAGGCAAAATAAGCATTTAATTCTTCCACGTTTGGCTGGTCAGTGGATGATTTGATCTTAGTCCCTTTAGTTAATTCGTTAACTGTTCGCCATAGGACTTTTGAACCACCTTTTGGATCAATTCTCTTGAAGTCACGATTGTTAGAACGTTTTTTTTTTATAAATTTCGCTATTTTTGCTGCAATTGCTGAGGCTTTTTCAATCCTTCCAGGTCGAATAAGTCTATTTTTTTCTAATCCACTTGGGCTAGACGTAAGACGCCCATTAATCGACATTTGCAATTCCGATTTTGAATGAGCGACATGCAGATTAAATTAGAAAAGATTCCATCATTTGCTGGTCGCAGACTAACATGAGGTTACCCACAAATGAGTTCCTTAAGGAATGATCTTCATATAGGGCCTACTTTGGACCATCCTTCCCCTTGTGCGTTTTTGACATTACTCATCCCTCTGTCAGATGTCCGCAATCAGGGGACTACAAAGGCTTAGATTAGGCTACACTGTTCATATTTGCAAGACTAGCAATTCCATGGGGTAATTTGATATGCCGAGTCCGGCAAAGGGTCTCTAATTAGATTCAACGCTGTAGAGAATATTGGTGTTTAAGGCACAGGCTTCCTGAAATAGCCCATCATTGATTTTTCAAAACAGGTTCGTGAGGTAAACGACTAAACGGTTATTATCCAGAACTGAACTGATTACAAGATTCTTGCTTTCGTAGTTTAACTATGATCAGAGATTAGAAAGAATCACAAGCAGCTGTGACGTCGAAACTTATTAATAGACTTCAGTGCTTCTTTTGAAGTTGTTTCTGGGCCTTTCGATGAAACTACAATCTTGCACAATTAATAGCAGCGGCCATTGACTGTAATGTAATGTAAATGTAAATCTCCTAAGTCCTAAGTTTCTCGGCGCCAAACAAAAGCTACGTCACTGTGACGTCAGAGACCAGCTTTACATTGGCGCCGTATCAACTGAAGTCCGCAACAGCTCGGTTGTCTCTGGTCTGTTTCGGTGTCAGGTCAGAAAGTGGCGGCGATCTTGTCTGAGAGGTGGGGGGGGGGGACAAAGTCGGCCATGGTCTGGTCTAATGACTTTTTTAGGAATTCATGTCCCCCCCCCCAAATTCTAACATTTTAGGAATTCATCTCTACAAAAACTTTATGACTTTTCTACGAATTCATCTCCAAAAAAGTTGACCTTTTTTTAGTCATTCACTTTTTTACAACTTTTTCGGAATCTCCCAACAATAATGTGATTACCATTTTTTTGGGAATTCGTCTAGAAAATTGACAACCTTTTTTACAAATTCATCCCCAAAAATTTCATGACCTTGTTAACGAATTTCTTCTTGCTTTCTGAGAATTTTCGGAGGAACACTTCTGCTCAAAAATAGAGTTTTTACCTCATCTCGTCAAAAAGGCAGTGAAAACCCTCACGCCCAATTACATTTCTTGGCCTTTTTGGTGTTTCTTCAAAATTTGGGGGGAGGACAAATGTATGGCATGCCCCCCCACTCTTAAAGGTGGGGGTCATGTCCCCCTCGACCCCCGTGATCGCCGCCCATGAGGTCAGAGTCTGGGTAGGTCAGGTCAAGGAGACAGCAAAGCGCTACGGTGGAAATCGTCGACGATCGTGGTCGTGTGGTGGCGCAGGAGTAGACATAAATTCCATAATTCGACTGATACTTTGAGTGTGATTAAAGTGACGCTTTAGAAGCGCTATGAGCTCTATCCAACTGTAATTGTAACTGTAATCGAACATTTATTTAGCGCCAATTCAAGAGCAAAATAATCCGGGGCGCTTTCTGCGCTAGCCTATGTAAAACGACTTGAAGGACTGGAGTTTAATCATTTAGCAGAGCAAAGCATGGAATAGTCACAAGTGGCCAGTCTACGCACATGTGGGGAGCCAACCAACGTATGTATGTATGTATGTATGAATGTATGTATGTATGTATGTATGTATGTATGTATGTATGTATGTATGTATGTATGTATGTATGTATGTATGTATGTATGTATGTAGCCTATGTATGTATGTATGTATGTATGTATGTATGTATGTATGTATGTATGTATGTATGTATGTATGTATGTATGTATGTATGTATGTATGTATGTATGTATGTATGTATGTATGTATGTATGCATATATGTATGCATATATGTATGTATATCTGTGTATGTATGTAGCCTATGTGTGTATGCCCGTACGTTGTTTTAAATGTATATTTATGCATGGATTATGCATGTACTTACTTACTTACTTACTTACTTTTTTTACAATTGTACATGCATAATTGCCTGCACACGTAACTGACAGATAGTATCATTATAACACTGTCTGTCGTTGTACATTTTGTCAGCTACTACGACATTTTTAGAACGCAAGGTGTATCTGATAGGCGCCCATAGGCGTAATTTTTCGGGGATACGAGGGGGTGATCGTACTCGCAGCCGTCTGTCATCTGTGGTTGGCCCTACGTGTGTGCGTACATACATACATACATACATACATACTTAGTATTACATACATACATCTATACATGCATACATACATAGACCTACACACATATATATAACGGTAGCCGATTAGTTAGAGCGCTTGCCTTGTAACTCAAAGGGTACAGGTTCAAGCCTGCATTGAGACGGTTACTATGTAGGGACCTTGAGCAAGTCCTTCGCTCACGACTGCTCAGCGCCATCGATTGATGCTCTGTCATTAGACAGTGACGTCATTAGATATGCCCTACATGACGATCTGCGGTGATTGGACCCGCGCCGGCAAACATCAAAGAGCGGAAGCATCAAAGAGCTTTGGCGGTCCAGGTATGGGTCGCCCTGGTCGCACCGGACGTTCCTCTTGGAAACGTCTTCCCTTTAATAAAGGCAATTCATTTCTGCCAAACACATATTATAATTATGATTACATAAAGTCGACGTTGTTTAGATCAGTTAGCTAGTAGCTCTTTTGTAAGCTTCTGAAATGCGCTGTATAAATGATTTGCTACATTACATACATGCATTCATGCATGTATGTAATGTATACGTATTACGTATTATACATCGTTGTATATAGCGTGTAGTTGAATCGATGTGTATAAGTTGTAGGTCTTACGCCAAGATAGCTATTAGCTACATTGGTTAGAGCGGAGGTTGCGTCCAGGGGCGTAACTTTGGTCTAAAAAGTGGGGGCTACCAATTACTTATACCTACACGAAGCAAGGCGGAGACTGCGATCTCTGAGAAGGCACAATAATAAATATTGGTTGGCATTGTTCAAAAAGTGGGATACGGTACCCCCAGTCCCAGTGAGTAATCTAGACGTCTTTGGGGGGAAATGTCCCTCCTCAGGATTTATGTTTCCCCCCCAGAGGCCAGCAATATTACAATGTAGAGACCATTAGGGGAGGAAAATTCCCCCCAGGATAGATGTGGATACATGGTTCCCCCCAGAGAGATGGATTCCTTTAAAAAGGTCATCAAGTTACAAATCGGATGTGAAGGACTAAAAAAAAGGTCATCAACTTTTTGAAGATGACAAATTTTGAAAAGTCTTAAACTTTTTCAAGATGGAAGAAAAAATCTTGTGTCAATCGTTTGCTCCCCCCAGAAACCTGGTTTCCCCTCCCAGACGAGGGGGACTAGATTAAACAGTCCAAGTAGTGGGGAGTACGGGTACCCCTCGTACCCCCACAAATTACGGCTATGGTTGCGTCCCATACTCCTCTGTGTAAGAGAGCATGCGGATCGCGGTTCACTTCCCGAAGATGGCTTATTTCAGAGATTTAAATCTCGGGCTATTGCACGGTCCCAACACGGGGACCTTAAATGGCGTGGCGCCTATTCAAACGGGCAGCGGTG
This sequence comes from Allolobophora icterica, assembly GCA_963556255.1. NCBI lineage: Eukaryota > Metazoa > Annelida > Clitellata > Crassiclitellata > Lumbricidae > Allolobophora > Allolobophora icterica. The sequence goes on along the minus strand of OY744612.1, from coordinate 4,373,511 downwards.
GTGAAGATCTCACCCGATCAATGCATTGAAATATGAGCAGGGTCGAGGCCATGTACGGTCGCTATATAAAAACGTATGCATTTATATTGCGCCGTTTAATCACTTGACAGGAAATGTAAAGGCTCTATTAAACTGGGCGTTGGGTTTTAGGTCTTTTGTTACTGTCGACTAGATGAAGTTTTTTGTCTCCGTTTGACTATAACCCTTGTTAGTTTTGAACCAGTGATGTTTTTCTATTGGACAGTTTAGGTCGCCGCCGCCGCCACCTTGTAACGATGGTGTGTGTGTGTGTGTGTGTGCGTGTGCGCGTGCGCGTGCGCGTGCGCGTGCGCGTGCGCGTGCGCGTGCGCGTGCGCGTGCGCGTGCGCGTGCGCGTGCGCGTGCGCGTGTGCGTGTGCGTGTGCGTGTGCGTGTGTGTGTGTGTGTGTGTGTGTGTGTGTGTGTGTGTGTGTGTGTGTGTGTGTGTGTGACTGGTTACTGTTCATGTCTCTAGACCACGAGAAAGAACATAATCTGCATATACGTATACATACATAAGTACATACATACACGCATACATAGGCCTAAACACACACACACACACACACACACACACACACACACACGCATATACACATACATACAAAGATACATAATGTGACAGCGTTATATCTATATCCAGGCTTCAAACCTTGAAGCAAATGCTCCATCCAAGAAATTGGGGGTGAGGGAAAAGTCTGTCAGTGTATGTGCCACCATTAACCTTTAAGCTTACCTATCAAATAAAATTTTATGTAAGTCCCGTTCCAATCACATTTATTTTTACGTAAAACCCAAAATTGTATACGCTCCTGCGTCATATGTGATTTAGAGTCTTCTACTTTGGAATTAAAGTTATAATGACATGGTTTTTAGTCAGAATGATTGAAATCAGTTACATAAGTACTCCTTTCAGTTAGTTTTTCACTCAGTTTTCTTGTATTCCCGCTGCGAGTGATAAATTTCGAAGGATTCTGTTGGGTGTAATCCCGGTTTTCGACTGCATGTCTTGCAATAATACACTGTCTTGTGTCGTCCACCCTGAGTTTTCCGGTCACTGCAGACAGCGCAGTCTCTGGTTTTCTTGCCCGGTAACTGAGCCACGAAATGCTGCTTCTTGTTGAGTCGTTCACTCAAGTCTCTGGAACCTGGCCTGCCACGTTTCTTCCCGACATGGCGCACATCACCAACCAATTGCTGAATGAGCTGCTTTCTGAATTTCAGATAAGATGTTGGCCGTTCATTCATTGTAGCTTGATTGATGTTATATAGTATGTAGCTGTTCACAGCAGATACCTCCAGTAACCAAAAAACATCTTTCACCACCATTTGACAGACTTTCTTGCAAATCCGTAACTGATGCACAAATGGTCGGCCCTATCTACTGCACCCATATGTGATGTGTAATCAATGATGACTACGGGCTTAGGAACAGCTACACGATCACCGTTCTTTGCATGTCTCTCAGTTGTAACAATTGAAGCATCTAGCACCTGAGCAGCCGAAAAACGCTTCGAAGTCGCCATTTTTAGTCACTTTCGCGTACTGCTCAACTAGGCCCTACCTGCCCAGTCATTGGTTGTTAGGACCGGTTATGACCGGTTATAAATAGTTGCTATGTGGGGAAATTACCTATGACGTTATTATTAGTTTGGGTCGATATATACACCCAGAGGATAGTTCTGGCGAGTACATTCATGTATGTCCCACTGGGTGGGCCTACTGATAAAATAATACTAAACTTTTCAGATGTCCCACGTCGCGGGACATATGATAGGTAAAGGTTAATGGGGAAGGAAGAGGAAGGGGAGGAGGGGAAGGGAAGTTGCTCCAATGGCTTGGGGGGGGGGAGTGAAGCCCTGTCTATATGATCAGTTGATGCTCTGTCAGTGTATTTTGGCGCTATACAAATCAGCAGACTCCAGAAGCAGTCCCGCAGAAACGGCTCTGGCAAGCATTATAACTTAATTAAATATATTCGATATTTCATCACTAATATTACTTTATTATTTTAATAAGCGTCGTTATCGGTATTTATAAATTAGTTGAATCGTTTTAAAGATTTTCCGGGTTTTAATATAAATGACGTCATATCCGTGTTCTAATTCATTTGTGCCGATTACGTCATCGTCACTATCGTTTGGCGCGCCTTAGTAGCGAGTTTCTTGATGAGCGATTTAGATTGTGCCTCTCCGAGATCTGTTAAATCTGAGTTGAATTGCTTGTGGTTTGACTGGGATTATCGCAACTCTCGAACCGTCTGTTCTCGACTTGCTTCTTACTGGAAGTCCAGCTGTCCAGACCCCAACATTCCCTCTGTCCATCCTTAATGCTCCAGACAGCAGCGGTGATCATGGTGTCAGTGACACATCCACGACTGGTGATAGTCCAGCAGAGGAAAATCTGGTGATAGTCCAGCTGAGGAAAATCTGTCCAGGCGTCATCCAACCTGTAAGTTTGAAAGCACTGAAATCACTCTTTTGTCGAAGTCATCATCATCATCGTCGTCGTCGTCGTCGTCATCATCACCATAGTTACTGTCATCACCATCATAGTTACTATCATCATAATCATCATTATCATCATCATCGTCGTCGTCGTCGTCATCATCACCACCACCACCACCACCATCATCACCATAGTTACTGTCATCATCATCGTTACTATCATGATCATCATCATCATCATCATCCTTATCCATCATCATCATCATCATCATCATCATCATCATCATCATCATCATCATCATCATCATCATCATCATCATCATCATCATCATATCATCATCATCATCATCATCATCACCATCATCATCCTCACCATCATCATCCTTATCCATCATCATCCTTATCCATCATCATCATCATATCATCATCATCATCATCATCATCATCATCATCATCATCATCATCATCATCATCATCATCATCATCATCATCATCATCATCATCATCATCATCATCATCATCATCATCATCATCATCATGTCATCATCATCATCATCATCATCATCATCATCATCATCATCATCATCATCATCATCATCATCATCATCATCATCATCATAACATAACATCTGTCTTTATTGCATCCAATGACAACATTTGACAGTCATTTACAACAAAGATTTTTTATATAATTAGTACAGAATCTGTAAACTCAGTAACTATGATCGAATTACAAGGTAAAAAGAATTAATACTTATGCAACTTCCCATTTCTTCATATCCACTTCTAACAGGTGAGTTTATGCAGTTGATTGAATTCTTGTAGTCTTATAATACTAATGGCTTAGCTGAGTTTATGCAGTTGATTGAGTTCTTGTAGTCACAAGAGGCAATGGGCGCCCCTAAGGGACCTAGATCCCGCTGAACGGGGATGCCCTGCTAATAACTAATTACAATTTCAAAGGATGGCACAGCATGGTTGCTCGCCTCACAGTAGCACAATCCAGTACCTTGCTCAATCGTCTTACTCCCTCCCCGCTTGGAGGCGCTTAATACTTATGGCTTAACTAAACTTAACTAAACTTAACTAACAAACCTTAAGTAACAACACTCACGAGCCGGGCCCCGTCTCCACCGATCCACTAAAGTCAAAATCAAATCGTGCATTTTGGTTATTTATCCAATATCATTACATGCGACAGAAGAAAGCTTTTTATTTGCTTCTTGAACAAATGCCTGTTCTGCAACGAACGAATTTCGACTGGGATCTGGTTCCAGATTAGCGGACCAGCTGATCTGATACTAAACCGTCTCACATTCGTACGACTATTAATTGGACGGTATAGTGAGGCTCCCCGCGTATCATGTTTGTGCACCTCCGAGGCCTTCGCAAAGTAATTTTTAAAGGAGGCCGGTAGTTGATCATGCTCGTAGCAGTAGATGAAGTCAGACATTTGAAAGTTGTTTATCTGATTGATATTCATTATTTTTAGTTCTTTGAAAAAAGGGACGGAATGTTCCCATTTCCTTGCTCCCTGGATCATTCTAATAGCTTTTTTTGCAGAGTTATTAACTTCTTGAGCCTCGTTTGATAGTTCGTGGACCAGATGAAGTTGCAGTAATTAAGAAAGGGAAAAATTAATGAGTAATAGAGGTTCCTCTTAATTTCGACTGTGAGCAGGTACCCAATTCTAGAGATTATTCCTATATTTTTAGCGACCTTTTGAGCTATATAATTAACATGGACTTTCCAGTTTAAGTGATTATCGACGTAAACTCCTAAAAATTTTGTAGATTCCACTTGGGAAATTGGGGGGCTATTGAGGGCTAGTGACCAATTAATCGGCTTAATTTTCCTATGGGACTTGAAAATGATGAAATTAGTTTTGTCGGCATTTAGGGTAAGTTTATTTGAAATAAACCAATTATTAACAGTGTTTAATTCTTTATTTACCGTTTCCATAAGGGTTACGTGGGATTTATTAGAATATACCATATTCGTATCATCGGCAAATAATATGAATGAGAACATTGAAGACACTTTAGATAAGTCGTTAATGTATAGTAAAAATAACAACGGGCCTAGGTTCGAACCCTGAGGAACTCCAAAGGAGATAATTTTAGACCCAGAAATGGAGCTATTACAAACAACTCTTTGTGTTCGCGAGTCGAGATAACTTCTGAACCAAGATAGTTGAACCCCCCTAATCCCGTAGTTGCTCATTTTCTCTAGTAATATATTATGATCCACTGCATCAAAAGCCTTGGCCACATCTAAAAAGATTCCGACCGTATATTCATTGTTTTCAATTGCAGTTGAGACTTTTTCTTCAAGATCAAGAAGTGCCATAAACGTCATCATCATCATCAAATTCACTACGTCTTTATATTTAACTGTATGCAATACATGTATGTATGTATATATTTATATATGGATATTTAATATAGCGCCTCAATACCTTACAAAAGCAGAGCACATAATTTTTTATGGCTGTCTGACTGATCTAAACTTGTCATTTTAGAGACTGTTGACGTCTTGTTATGAAACAGGGTGCTGAACATTGCTCGTTTTGAATACTGAATCTGAATTGGTAACTTCTTACAGTGGTGCCTGTAGCTGCAGGGTGCTCACTCTATTATCACTCTGAAGTTAAAATCCTGTGTTTTTGTTCAATGTTTAGCGTGGTTCTATGCAGAACTGAAGCTACACCTGCCACTACTCTGCTCTCGACCGGCCACCTTCGCCACCGCTGCGCACCTCCTCCTCCTCGCTCTCAGGAAGAGTGGACTTGTTGCCACGCTCTGCATTACTGGGTCCAGCGACTCCTCCACCTTGGCCATGCGGCGGGCCTTCAACGGTGATAGGGCCTATAGTGTAACGACGCAGAAGTGGCACTTCCAGTCCGCCATCAGCCGCCTTGGCATGAAAGAAGCCGATGGGAGTATCATGCGGCAGCCGCAGCCATTTGCGGACTGCCGCCCACACAAATCGGTCCAACTCTCTCAAGGGACTTGGCTGTCATCTCCCCGAGAACGAGTCCGTGATACACTGATACAGCTTAGGCAATAAATGGCAGCGCAATAGGAACATGCGCTGCTGGGGCTTTAGTAGGGCACGTGTCAACCGGTCTAGCCCCACTCTGAGGAAGTCCCCGTGGGCCTTCCTCATACTGAGAGGTTCGGTCTGCAGTCCCAGGTACTTGTAGGTCTGCACGATGTCGAGCGACCTCACTGACTCGCCGTCGATGGTTAAAAGCGGCGAGGGATTATCCACCCAGCGTTTAGCCTCCCCGTCTATGTCAATTCGGAGGGAGGCACATTTCGCCGGGTTCAGTCGGAGGCCGCCCAGTCCAAGCGCATGCTGGATCCCACTGACCTGTTCCTGCAGACCTTCTGCAGTTGAAGCGACCAGGACAAGGTCATCAGCAAACGCCAAGCACCGGACCATCACCTCCTTATTCAGGTGGTATCCGATGGCCGGGCTCAGCTGCGAGAGGACCTCGTTTATTACGCAGTTGAAAAGAATAGCTGACAGGAGGTCGCCTTGACGCACGCCGCGGCCACATCTATTCGTACCGCCCCTTCGACCTCCTACTTTGAGGACGGTCGAGGTGTTGGCGTACATCTTAATGACGTATTGCACTAGCGGCGATGGCACGGGTGACAGGATCTACGATGGACCAGTCCTCTCGAGCTTCCCGAAGGTGAGGAGAAGATGGATCTCCAAAATTCCTCTTGTTCCTCCAGAGATAGTGTTTCTTCCTCCTGCTCCCATGTCTCCTCTAGGACCATTTCAGCGCACCTCTTACGGTCCCATCTGAAGGCTTTCTGCACCCTGGCATAAACCATCTGTCAGGCAAGCCGCTTCGGATTGAGCCCCCGCAGCGACGAAGAGGCCAACCGACAGTCTGGAAACCGAGGAGACCTCGACATCAAAAACAACACCAAAAAAGAAAGACCAAGGCAAAAGCCGCCACAGTACCACATCCACCAGGTATGTGGTTGGCTTCGTTTCTTGCCTTTCATTTGATGTCTTTTCCTGTGATGTAACCTGAGTTGACTCTTCTCTGAATATCAGCGAGTGTTTTCTCAGTAAGAAAATAAGCATGAATTCCTTGTGCATTCTGAGTTTGTGGTATGAATTTATCTGAATATAGCTGCATTTTTACTTATATTTAATTAAGTATTTATGCATTATGAACTATTAATTTTTAATTATATAATATTTTAATATTTAATTAAGTATTTATGCATAATGAACTAGTAAATGCCCTAGAAAGCTGCTAAACTTGTTTTGAGACTACATCCCACCGCTACAGCAATGTGATATGTTGAAGATAGAGTGAGGATATTTGCAATTTATACTTATACCAGTACTTAACATTACATACATGGATTCAGATGTTTAAAGACAAGAGATTTATTTCAGATAGGATCTGTCCACAGATATGTGATATGCATTTCGATTTGTGTGTATATCAGATATGTCTGTCTGTGTGACTTGCTTAGTTTCTTCTGTGCTACGAACTCGCCTTCACCTAACAGCTGTGACGCAGTGAATTCAAGCATTTTGAGTTGTGCCACCAACACTGGCGAAAAGAAGCAGGCATCCATAAGCAACGAATCTTCTCAAGCGAATCTGCCAACACTTCTGAGCCTCTGACAACTGAAAGAAGTGAATTGTTGCAATCTCAGACGACAGTTGCTAGAGGGGAAAGGACTGTCCCCTACCAGAAATTCAGACTCTGAATCAGAATGCAGCCGAAAGCCTCCTTATCATCTGGTGAGGCATTCACCTCCTGTAGCTGCTGGTGATTTTAAGAGTGCTTTGAACAATGGACAGCAGTAGAGAAACAGTCGATTCCAGTGAATCAAAACCCATGCTTAACAAGATCACAGAACAGCAGACTTTTAGAGCTCCTCGCGGCAAAACATTCCACAAATACTTCTTTAACTGTTGAACTACGAAAACATCTCTCCAGATGGCAGCAGCAGCACCGGAACAGCTCTGGTGACCTTCCGGAGAAGTCCGCCGCAGTGACCTGCGATTCTGATGCAAGTCGTTCAAGCCCGACAAAGAATCCCTTCTGCTTCAGTTCCGTATCTGCACCTGATGTAAATGATACCAAAGAAGTCAAGGATAGGAAGAGTTTTGTAAACGCATCTGGTGGTCAGAGCACTGGCTCTCTTCCTGCAACAAGTGGTTCCTTGGTGATCGCCAACGGATCAAATACTCGATCGTCGGCTGTAAATGATTCAAACAGTTCAGCAGTGGCAAACAGCAAAGGATTAAAAAAGGGCTTAACATTATCCTGTCTTCATATTGGAACAACTCCACAATGCAAAAGGCAAATGCTGCTGCTGCCATCCACCCTAACGTCCACAGTCACGGACAAGAAATCCAAAGGAGCCGAGCTCAGATGCCTTGTCTCTGCGTCACAGCTGGACCCTGGGAACCCCATCGACCCGAGGGGACCCTAAATCCGTCCTAAGGTTGGAAGTATGCGAAGGGGCCATCCATTAGTATGTACACACGAAGAGGGAGCTGGGTTAACCCAAACTCATATATATTAGCTATTTGGGGGCTACTGATACTTTATTATGGGCCACTCGTGTATACATACGTTTTGTATTTACGTATGCACCCTTTAGGCCAATGTAGTTATGTATGGAGGAAACGGGGGGGGGCGGTGTTATAGTGCTCACCTTCCATTGTGACTCCATCTGGGATGTATGAGTATCCCCTTCCTTCTCCATGGAGTCGATTCCTCTCTGCCTGCATCTCACGGGAGCCCTGTTAGTGGGACGTAGACGTCCATTGCAGCCTCTTTTTTATCAATTCCCATGTTAGCTTGGCCCAGTTCTAATGGTCGACACAAGAGCCATGCACTTTTTTAATATTATCTCGGAGGCGAATAGCCCAAGTGTATTTCAGACCAGTCAGTCACATTGTGCCACTTCGACCAATGACAGGACGTCCTAAGATACCGTATAGTATACAAGATGTAGACTAAAATATGGGTCTCCGTTGACTGCATTCACCCAGTCACATTATGCCACTTCGACCAATGAGAGGACGTCCTAAGATACCGTATAGTATACATTATGTAGACTAAAATATCGGTCTCTGTTGACTGTATTCACCCAGTCACATTATGCCACTTCGACCAATGAGAGGACGTCCTAAGATACCGTATAGTATACAAGATGTAGACTAAAATATGGGTCTCCGTTGACTGTATTCACCCAGTCACATTATGCCACTTCGACCAATGAGAGGACGTCCTAAGATACCGTATAGTATACAAGATGTAGACTAAAGTTGACTGTATTCACACAGTCACATCATGCCACTTCGACCAAGGAGAGGACGTCCTAAGATGCCGTATAGTATACAAGATGTAGACTAAAGTTGACTGTATTCACCCAGTCACATCATGCCACTTCGACCAAGGTGAGGACGTCCTAAGATACCGTATAGTATACAAGATGTAGACTAAAGTTGACTGTATTCACCCAGTCACATTGTGCCACTTCGACCAATGAGAGGACGTCCTAATATACCGTATAGTATACAAGATGTAGACTAAAATATCGGTCTCTGTTGACTGTATTCACCCAGTCACATCATGCCACTTCGACCAAGGAGAGGACGTCCTAAGATACCGTATAGTATACAAGATGTAGACTAAAGTTGACTGTATTCACCCAGTCACATCATGCCACTTCGACCAAGGAGAGGACGTCCTAAGATACCGTATAGTATACAAGATGTAGACTAAACTATCCGTCTCTGTTGACTGTATTCACCCGACGCCCCTTCGTCGACTGTCCTCCGTTCGGCTCTTTTTCGTCGACCGTTCTTCTTCGACTCTTCTTTTCGACTCCTCTAGCACGACTGTCCTCGTCGACTCACTTAGCCCGACTCTCTTTTCCGTAGATCACTCCTTTCGGCGATGCACCTTGACCTATAGCCTATCCCTTTGGACCCCGCGGCCATCGCCGACCATCGCTGTATTAGCTATATATTTACAGACCTACGTTCCTATAGATCGTTATAAACGATATATCTATGTATGTTAGGCTATATAGTATATACACCTTATACTATAGATCCTATAGGCGTACGCTTATACAGACCTACATTCATAGATCCATAGTCCCTACATTAGCTACAAACGACATGTCTATATGTCGACATGCCTATGTTAGTCTATAGCTTATATGCATCTTATACTACGTATCCCATAGGTATGTCTGTTTGATATCATATGCATTAGGTCTGTTGTTAGGTGTTATAAGGCGTAATTTTTCCGAATATGTGTACATACTAAGTGGATGGCCCCTAAGGCCCCATCCATCCGGCTCTATTGTTTGCGGGTATTATTTTTTATTATTATTATTTTTATTATTGTTTGTATTATTGTATGTATTATTATAACCCATCCATCCATCCGTCCATCCATCCACCCACTAGCCATTCACCCACTCATGCAAGCGACCATCCACACACCAACCCAACCACCAAGTTCATTCCTTCATTCTTCCGTCCAGCCATGCACACGCCCATCCATTCACCCACTCCAAGTGATTCATTCGTACGCCCATTCATCGATTCATCCCTACATCCATCCACGCATCGATCGTTCATTCACTCATTCATCATTCATTCATTCACCCACTTACGAACCCTCCAGATTTCTCTGTCTGTGTACCCATCCATCATCCATCAATGCATCCATCAGTATATGCATACATCCATTACCCGCCCCTCCCCGCACTCATCGACTCATCCATTCGTACATCCAAGTAGAGGCTCGAGATGGAAACTCTGTCTGAATGCCCTAGCTCTGCTCAAGGGTTGAGAGTGAGCTGACGCTGTATCCATCCGACCGCCACCCATCCTCCCATCCATCCTCCATTCATCCATCCTACCACGAAGCGGCAACGGCATCCGCTAGACCGTTCAGCAATTCATCCGTTCCCCCATTCACCCCTTCATCCGTTCACCCATCTCGTCATGATTCGTGTATTCAGCCATTCACCCACCCACCCTTACACCAGTCCACCCATCGAGTCTTCATTCATTCATCGTTCCATCCACCCTGTTTGAAGATCGAAGTTCTACCAAGATATCGAAATCCAGCCTGATATCCAAGGCCTAGATCTCGAATGCCTCCAAAGAGAAAATCTTAGGCGTGTGCTGTTATGTTCGAGTGCTTGGCATAAAAGGTCGACCGGTTTAACATTTCTCGATCATTTTTTGGCTTTTCTCTCCTGATCACCCTTATCTATAGCTTTCCAGGCTTTGTTGATAGATAAATTAAACATTTTGGATCGCCCTTATCCACAGATTTCCACACTTTGTTGAAAGATAAAACAGAGCATTTTTAAAGAAATTTCCACTGGTGGGGATATTTTGAAAAAGGACATTTTTCGCGCGTAATTTTAAGTCAAATATTGGAACTTTCAGGCAGTCAAATTATAAAAATATATAAAACTCGTTATTAATGAGTCGAATATTTGAACTTTCAGGCAGTCAAATTATCAAAATATATAAAACTCGTTTTTAGAGAGTCAAATATTTGAACTTTCAGGCAGTCAAATTATCAAAAATTCAAAATTATCAAAATATATAAAACTCATTATTAATGAGGATTTGACCTTCAAGCCTCAAGGTCATAATAAAATAAAATTGATTTAATCATTTCATCATTGGTGGCGACTGGTGGGACTAAAATGGACAAAATTCACTGGTGAGGAAAAAGGCAAGGACTGGTATGGAGATTTGAGAGGGCTGGTAGGGAAACAGTTAGCATATAAAAGTACCCTGACATAAACTAAGCATTTTTGACATTTCTGTTCTGATCGCCAGTATCCATAGATTTCCACTTTTTATGCCAAGCTTTCGAACATTATTATTATTACTTATTATTATTATTAGGCTATTACGAATTTTTTAACGCACGCAAAGTTACACAGAAATGCGAATCTAGGGCGCGGTTAGTCAGCCACCAGGTAAAGAGCAGCTAGATATCCAGATGTTTGAAGGCCAATGAGAAATACTGAGTTGAGGACAGTGAGAGGGGAATCAGAAGAGGTTTTGTAAAATAAATAGGTAAGTATAGGTCCACGAGGGAAACTAGCAGTGGTTTAGTGGTATATTCGGTGCCTTGTAACCGGAGAGTCGCAGGTTCGAATCTAGGCTACCTCAAGCCGCTGACCCAGCGCCATCGATGTTCTGTCGTATGGTTGTGTGCACTTCTGAACTTTGTAAGGAGGGCAATATAAAAATACAGTTGTGTTGTATTCTATTGTATAGATAGAACGATCGGATCGAGCAATACTAATACCCACTTGCTGAGACCGATAGCAGAGGAAAGAAGCTATAGAAAGTAGTAGCTGGTGGTCGACAATGTCAAAAGCAGCTCTGAGTGAAGGCATATTGAGAGGCATGCATATAAGGTGTAATTAAATATAATTAAATATAATTTAAGGTATAATTAAATATAACTTAAGGTATAATTAAATATAATTTAAGGTATAATTATAATCTCTCTGCTCTCTCTTCCCGCCCTCCTCGGTTTGCTGACCGCCTTGATCTCCTTCTCCCTCGGACTAGGACTTTGTTGGCTCAGCATCGGACTTTTGCCATCCTTGGTCCTTCCTTATGGAATGACCTACCCCCTCACTCCGTAGCAACATATTGTTTGGGATCTCGCCCTCTACTCTCCACTGCCTGAAGACCTTCCTTTTTCCTCGGGGCTGTCACGCTGGGAGCGCCTCTGAATATTCTATACTGTGAGCGGCGCTTTATAAATAATCATATAAGATAAGTTTTATTGGTAAAATAACAGCACAGGCCAAAGCTTTTCTCTTTAGGCATTTCTGGGGCTTGGATCTTCAGACCGGATTTCGATATCTTGGGAGAACTTCGATCTTCAAACAGGGTGGTTGGAACGATGAGTGAATGAAGACTTGATGGGTGAATTGGTGTAAGGATGGATGGATGAATGGTTGAATACATGAATTATGACTTGATGGATGGATGGATGTAGGGATGGATGAGAGGAATGGATGAATTGCTGAATGGCCTAGTGGGTGACCGTTTGCTGCTTGGTGGGTGGATGTATGAATGGGTGGATGGATGGTAGAGGATGGATGTGGTCGGATGAATACAGCGCCAGTTTACTTTCAACCTTTGAGCAGAGCTCGGACATTCAGTCAGGGTGTCCGTCTCGAGCCTCTACTTGGATGGACGAATGGATGAGTCGATGAGTGTGGGTAGAGACGGATAATGGATGAATGCATATATCGATGGATGCATTGATGTATGATGTATGGATACGCAGACAGAGAAATCTGTCGGGTACGTAAGTGGGTGAATGAATGAATGACGAATTAGTGAATGAATTATCGTGCATGGATGGATGTAGGGATGAATCGATGAATGGACGTACGAATGAATTACTTGGAGTGGATGAATGGATGGGCGTGAGCATGGCTGGAGGGAAGAATGAAGTAATGACTTGGTGGTTGGGTTGGTGTGTGGATGTATGGATGGTCGCTTGAATGAGTGGGTGAATGAATGAATGGCTAGTGGGTGGATGGATGGACGGATGGATGGATGGGCGGGGGGCGAGTATTTTATTTTTTATATAGTAGTTTATTATTTTTTTATATAGTAGTTTTTTTTATTATTTTTATATAGTAGTTTTTGGGGGCATCACCCAGTGGCTTTACGAGCTGTATTTTTGGCTATTATTTTTTATATAGTATTTTTTGGTGGTTCATCTCCCAGTGGCTTTACGAGCTGTATTTTTAGCTATCATTTTTTATATAGTATTTTTGGTGGTTCATCTCCCAGTGGCTTTACAAGCTGTATTTTTAGCTATTATTTTTTATATAGTATTTTTGGTGGTTCATCTCCCAGTGGCTTTTACGAGCTGTATTTTTAGCTATTATTTTTTATATAGTATTTTTTGGTGGTTCATCTCCCAGTGGCTTTAGGAGCTGTATTTTTACTATTATTTTTTATATAGTATTTTTGGTGGTTCATCTCCCAGTGGCTTTACGAGCTGTATTTTTAGCTATTATTTTTTATATAGTATTTTTGGTGGTTCATCTCCCAGTGGCTTTTTTTGTGTTTGTGATTTTTCACCTGTATTATTTTGGTACCACTAAACCACTGATGGTTTTCCTCGTGGACCAATGCTTACTTACTTACATACTTTATTTTTTGGGTTCATCACCCAGTATTTTTTGGGTTCATCTCCCAGTGGCTTTATGTGTGGGCATATCACATGTCTTTGTGATACTTACTTACTTACTTTATTTTTTGGGGTTCATTACACAGTGGCTTTATGTGTGGGCATATCACATGTCTTTGTGATACTTACTTACTTTATTTTTTGGGTTCATTACCCAGTGGCTTTATGTGTGACGTGTCTTTGTGATACTTACTTACTTACTTTATTTTTTGGGGTTCATTACACAGTGGCTTTGTGATACTTACTTACTTTATTTTATTGGGTTCATTACCCAGTGGCTCTATGCATGGGCATATCACGTGTCTTTGTGATACTTACTTACTTACTTTATTTTTTGGGTTCATTACCCAGTGGCTTTATGTGTGGGCATATCACGTCTTTGTGATACTTACTTACTTATTTTTTTCTTTTGGGTTCATCACCCAGTGGCCTTATGTGTGGGCATGTCGTAGTGATAATTTTTTAGCTGCATGCTTTGCCATGTCCTCAGGAGAGATGGATGGATGGGGTGGGAGGTCCATGAATGGCTATATGCTTTTCCATGTCCTGGGGTTAGTTTCGTTTGAATGTACAGTTTAATTATATTCCTTTGTTATATTATGTTTGGATTGGGTGGGGGTCCATAGGTGGGTCGATGGGGTGTGGGTCCATTGGTGATAAGTATTGAAAGACAATAGTTACCACGAATTCTTTCTTATGTGAAATATCTGCTATAGTTTTGCATGTGTTTGTTTGCAAATATTATGTTTAATGTGAAATATCTGCTAGTTTTGCATTTGTTGTGCAAATATTATGTTACATGACAGGCAGCTGGCATGTATAAAACTTATATCCTCAATATATTGACGTTGGTATATTCACATTGTTTGTTATACTTATTTGAAGGGTTATGCTCCTTCTAAGGCAGAGCATTCTCGGTGTTTGGACCTCTGCCATTTGGAACGATCTCTCTCTCTTGAGATTCGCTCTCTTCCTATGGATTTCTCTGGTTCTTTTCATGGTCTTCTTAAGACATTTCTCTTCGATCTGGCCTGGGTCGGGAGCGCCTCTGAGTAGATTCCTTGAAGGGGCGCTATATAAATCTGATAGAATTGTTGATTTCCAACCATAACTGCCTGCATGCATGTATGTGTGCATGTGTGTGTATATATATATTATATATATATATGTATGCAGGTGCACATGTACATATGTATGTGTGAGCTTACCTTGCTTCTTTATGTAGCACCTTTCAGGTGCACAACAAAAGCTTTGGATTCTCTAGCAAAAGTGATCTTAACGGCCGTTAGGTTCAAAAGACCACCTGTATGCAAATACTGCTGAGATAACTGGAACAAGTCACCACTGGTGGGCTCTCGCACAGACGTAGACCCCACGAAGTATTCCCATATAGAGTTAACAGTTGAATGGTTTACGACCTATGCTTTTGGAATTTACATGCTTTGCAAGGGAATTCTCCTGTCAAGACATTGTTAGGTTCTTGGTGACTGGTGACCAGTTGGACAGCGAAGAACTGATTTTAAGTATTGTGGCTGGCCAGAGTTCAAAGTTTTATAAACTATGAACCCTAATTTTAAACTAATTATTTGCTGAACAGGTAAGCCAATGCAAAAATTTAAGCAGAGGGGGTTATATGTTCAAATATGGATGTAGGCCTATTAGTTATGGCTCTAGCCAAAGAGTTCTGAACTCTGCAGCTGCAGCATGTTTGACCTATTGATACATGTAAGAATCGAGTTACAGTAATCTAGGCGACTGGAAACCAATGCATTTGCCAGAGATATCCATGCAGATTACATTATGCATGCAGTTTCTTTCCATGCTCTCTTTAGAGTAGAGAATTGTGGATTTCTTTCAAGCATGATAACGGCCTATTTGTATGGCTTTTCTCCAGTGTGGGCTTTACGTGCTGTTTTAGCATAATTTCGCGCGATAGCTTAGAGGAAATAGTCTGCTAGACTATTAATCGAGAAGTCAGGGATTCAGAGTCCCATCACGGCAGAAAGATGTTTCAAAACACCTAATCGTAATGGTAATCTCTGCATTTTTAAAGCACTGCGTCAAAGCCAGGAGCATGCATGGCACTAGAAGCGCATTCACGAGCAAAGCGTGGCATCAAAGAGGTTGTGTAGAGAAACGAAGTGTAGGTCGAAGATCCAGCTAATCCCCTATAGCTAACTAAGCAATGAATGAGTACAATGACCGCACACAGTCGCTGAGAAGATGACTGTCGACTATGTGTTCGTGCTTCTATGACTTCTGCAAAAGGCGCTATAAGAAACGCATGCAGAGATTGTAGGGAAAATGAGGTTATTAACACTTCGTAGACCTTCCCTTAACCAATCTCTGGACAACGAACGACGCAGTGCTCGTGAATAAGCTTGTGCCCGGTGCTTAAGGGACCATCCATACATTACAATCGTTGGCTGTCATATCGTGTCACTAGGCCTAACGTTCTCCTTTACATAATAATAATAATAATAATAATAATAATAATAATAATAATAATAATAATAATAATAATAATAATAATAATAATAATAATAATATTAATATTAATATTAATAATAATAATAATAATAATAATAATAATAATAATAATAATAATAATAATAATAATAATAATAATAATAATAATCTTTTCTTTATTTAAGCGCCTGCTAACCGCACTGCGCTGTACAGTGAACAATGAACATACATATAGTAGAAACGGCAGCCACGCAGGGCGCCTTACATACATGTATACAGTAGAAGCACATGATAACAGCTTTACAGGAGTCGAATATAACTGTTTATACGGCAGCCAACAGGGCGCCACTCACGACCTACTATTCATTTAACCACCGCCACCACCTAGCGAATGGAAGGCTGAATAAACCTTACGGGGTCTACGGGATTCGATCTTAGTACCTACGCCAGTGTGTTATCCATTACTCTATATGGGAGACTAATCTTGCAAATACAATAATCGTTAAGTTTTAGACTTAAAATTACAATTACATATCGTATGGGACCATCCATATATTACGTACGCAAAAATCCGGGAAAATTGAACCCCTCCCCTCCCTGTTCGCACACGTACTTCACCCCCCCCCCCCAACCTGCGTACGTACGGTTGACGCACCCCCCAAGACCAGCTGCAGAATGTATCAGTACCACAGGTCCAGGCAGCGACTGTCTGCACTTTAGGCCAGATTGAAGGATGAGTAATCCATGGACTCACTGCTGAGTTGTGTGATAGTTTAATAATAGCGTTCAGAGGTAAGGTGGCATACAAGTGACACCTTTCCCACAGTCCTACTTCCTCTGGTAGTACCGGATAGCTGGAAAGACTGAACTCTAGCTCACTTGAAGGCCGTTCAATTTGAAGGCCCCGTTTCCCATGCGAACGTACATTATCAGTAGACCCCCACCCCCATTCGCAAGCATACGCAAGCACATGCATTTCGGTTACCCCCTCCCCCTCCATGCGTACGTAATATATGGATGGCCCCTATGTAGCCCATTGTATAGGTCTAGCATAGGCGTAATTTGTGGGGAGGTATAAGGGGGGACCCGTACGCCCCACTTTTTGGACAGGGGGTATCGTACCCCACTTTTTGAACAATGCCAATCAATATTTTATTATTGTGCCTTCCCAGAGATCACAGTCTCCGCCTTGTTTCGTGTATGTAAGAAATTGGTACCCCCACTTTTTAGACCAAAGTTACGCCCCTGACTGTCGTGGTAAAACGGCCTAACGGAGCTAACAGTCACAAATCTCATAATTGTATTGGCTATGTATTTGCAAGTGACTGTCTTTGTTTGCAGTAAAACTATAGCGTGTTTAAACATATTTCAGTTATATGCAACAGTTGAAAACTAAAATAATAGTTACAATTTTTAAGGTAGCATGCCAATCGTCCTATCTCAAACCTCTCTTTTCTTTCAAAGCTTCTGGAAAAATGTGTCTCTTGTCAACTGATCTATTACCTTGACTCTAACTCTCTTATGCCTACTCTTCAGTCTGGGTTCAGGAAATTCTACTCGACAGAATCGCTTATACTGCGCCTTCTAGCTGAAGTATTTCAAGCCTTTGATCGTGGCCAGGTCACTTTACTTGCTCTTTATGATATCAGCGCTGCCTTTGATACTGTAGACCATACCATCCTCTTAGACCGTTTATCTAAATCTTTTGGCATTGCTGACTCTGCTCTTCTTTGGTTTCGCTCATTCCTTACTGATCGCTCTGTTTCTGTTGTTTTTGGACCTACCCGCTCTCCTTGGACCCACATCCCGTATGGACTACCTCAGGGCTCTGTCCTTGCCCCCCTTCTGTTCATTTTGTATACCTCGGATCTAGCTGGGGTTCTTGGTCCAATGGGTGTTTTGTCTCACCAATACGCTGATGATACACAGGCATACCTCCATGGTCCAGCCAACTCAGCTGCTCTTATGGTTGAACGCATCCTGGAGGCTTCCTCTGCTCTTGATCTCTGGTTGTCCTCAAATCGCCTTCGTCTTAACTATGATAAAACCAAGTACATTTGGCTTGGCAATCGTGTCCAGCTTGCCAGGATTGATGCTGACTCTCTGCGCCTCAGGTTTCCCAATGTGTACTTCTCCTCCTCTGTCCGTGATCTTGGATTTGTCCTAGATCCTACTCTTTCTCTATCTGATCATGTCAATAGTGTCTCTCGCTCGTGTTTTTACTATTTACGCCAACTTCGTGCCATTCGCCAGTCTCTTCCGCTGCATGCGATTGTGACCTTGGTTCATGCTCTGATCTGTACTAGGATTGACTACGGAAATGCTGTCTATATTGGCCTGTCCTCTACTAACACATCTAAACTTCAGTCCATCCTTAATGCTGCTGCTCGCCTTATAGGGGGCATCATGAAGTTTGCCCATATCTCTTCCTACATCCGGGACTCCCTTCACTGGCTTCCCATTCACCAACGCATTCAATTTAAGGTCCTTTCCCTCATGCGTAACTGTCTTGTTGGCTCAGCTCCGCTGTATCTCAGGGCTTACTGCACCCCAGTTTCCAGTTTGCCTGGTTGGGCCTCTCTCCGGTCATCTGCCCGTGGCCTCTTGTTAGTCCCTTGGATGCGCACTGCTACTGCCCAGTCCCGTAGTTTTGCGGTTGTGGGCCCTTCCAGTTGGAACAGCCTCCCTCAGGGCTTTAGGCTTGTCCTCCTCTCTCTGTCTCCTGCCCAGTCTCGCAAGCGCCTGAAAACATTTCTCTTTGTCAGTGAAGACACTGACACGGGTCGGGAGCGCCTCTGTTTATGAGTGGCGCTATATAAATCCTCGGTTACAATTACAATTACAATTACAATGGTAGGCCTGTTATTTGTGAACTGTTTAATAAGCCTGGGTCTGTGGAACCGCTGGGACCGTGGTTAATCCAGGCCTGGAAAATATAGTGAATCCCTCTAAACGTTACCTGAGGCTTTGTCAGGTCTACACAGGAAAAGAGAGAGAGACACACACACACACACACACACACACACACGCACACGCACACGCACACGCACACAAACACAAACACAAACACAAACACAAACACAAACACAAACACAAACACAAACACAAACACAAACACAAACACAAACACAAACACAAACACAAACACAAACACAAACACAAACACAAACACAAACACAAACACAAACACAAACACAAACACAAACACAAACACAAACACAAACACAAACACAAACACAAACACAAACACAAACACAAACACAAACACAAACACAAACACAAACACAAACACAAACACAAACACAAACACAAACACAAACACAAACACAAACACAAACACAAACACAAACACACACGGTCCCACACGCACACAAACGTGAAATGTGAAAAACCGTGCACGGAGTGATGTGAAACGCCGTATACATGCATTATGTGAAGCCTGCTACTGTAGCATGTCGTTTGAGGTATATTGCTGTGCGGCGTTTTTTATAACAGACTCAGTACGATCACGAAATCATCTAATCAGCTAATTAAGATAATAAATGGACGCAGGGTAAATTAAATCGACGCCATGGATTCCCTCTGGTGCAGGGGGTAAACGGACACTTACCCCCCCTGGACAGTTTCCCCCCGGACATATTCCCCCACGGACAGTTACCCCCCCGGACAATTTCCCCCCCATACTAGGACATTTCCCCCCCTCAGTGTAAAATACACAAAGCTTTCTGTTTTAATGATCAAAACATAAAAAACATACGTATATACATAAATGTATACATACATGCATACATACATACATGCATACATAGTTACATACACACGTACATACATACATACATGTATACATGTATACATGCATGCATACATATATACATACATGCATGCATACATGTATACATACATGCATACATACATACATAGATGCATATGGCACATGCATGCATGCATGCATGCATACATACATTCATACATGTGTGTATGTATGTATGTATGTATGTATGTATGCATACATGCATGCATACAAGCATGCATACATGCATACATACATGCACGCATACATACATTCATGCATGCATACATACATACAAAGTCATACATGCATACATACATGCACATATACATACATACATACATACATACATACATACATACATACATACATACATACATACATACATAAATCCACAGAGGGGGGAATTTGTCCGGGGGGAAAATGACCTACTGAAATTCGGGGGGGAAAGTGTCCGGGGGGGTAACTGTCCGGGGGGAATATGTCCGGGGGGGAAACTGTCCAGGGGGGTAACTGTCCGGCATTCGGTGCAGGGACGACGAGGAAGGACCACGTGGACTGTAGCTATGCAAAGGAGCACCAGATGCCACTGTGATGGTCAAATATGGAACCACAATAGGCTGCTTAATGCTTATCAATAATGACCCCTCATGTTTAAAGTCCATTGGTTATCGATGGCCAACCTGTGTGAGTGTCAATTGGTTCTTTCTTAGCAGAAATTTTTGAATCGCCGATCTCATAATAATCTCTAGTCGATAGTTTATATCCTCCGTATGCAAATGAATAAGTCAATAACCTTTGAAACCTGAATGCCTCTGTCCTTTGAACATTTCCTCGATTAATTGTAACTGATACAAACCGTTGCAGAGTTCATATGGACCTCGCTATACATACGACGTTGCGCATTTCACAGACATCTATGGCTTGGTCTGATCATGGAACTATGCTGCTGGGCGAGAAATGTGTTGATCCGCCGAGAAGGAGAAACTCAAACAATACCTGTACCGGTAATTTAACAAATTAAAATTTGAAGGTACTGTTTTGTGTTCTGCTTCAGAAACTCTTGCCAGAAAAGCAAGGTCAGAAGAGGTCACGAAGAAGAGGACGACGGGGTGAAAAGGTCAAGAAAGAAACCTCGTGTGTCCGCTGCCGACTGTAACCCTGCTAAAGGCAGTCTTGTTGTCGACGAGACCAAGGTCTTGGTCTCAAGTGCACTCGAGTTCGTTTTTAAAAGTCTTGGTCTTGGTCTTGAGGTTCAAGGTCTTGGTCTTGGTCTTGAGGTTCAAGGTCTTGGTCTTGGTCTCGCAAGACCAAGACCAAGACCGGCTGTTAATATGAACAGTCATTTAACAGAACTCAAGAATTCTGTATCAAGCCTGCTTGCATCATACGACCAATATCTATGGATGGATACAAGTCATGTTGGTCAGGAAAACCCATTGGCAGCAACAACAGTTATTCTGTACCAGACGGTATGATAAACCATGGGAAGATTTCAAAAGGACTCACTATCTGTACATTTACATCCAGTGCTTGAAAAGCTACTCTGTGTGTGTCAGCGACTTCAGCACCTGCAGAACGTATTTTTCACATGTCGGAATTTTTATGAGGCCCACCAGGCACGTCTTGGTCAGAAAATTCTGAGCGAATTGGTTTTTTATAAAATACAAAAGGCATTTGGTATAAGAGTTTGCATGAAGGACTTTTGAATACAAATACGGATTTCTCTGCAGTTTGCATTAAAAGTTAATGTGCTTGAATAAAGTAAAAGACTCATGTTTTCATTAAAATAGCGAATATTCCGACTTGACAATTTTTAGAAGTCTTGACCTTATTTCGATTTTTTGGGTCTTGGTCTTGGTCTTGAGGTTCAAGGTCTTGGTCTTGGTCTTGGTCTCGAGGTTCAAAGTCTTGGTCTTGGTCTTGGTCTCGAGGTTCAAGGTCTTGGTCTTCGTCTTGAGGTTCAAGGTCTTGGTCTTGGTCTTGGTCTTGAGGTTTAAGGTCTTGACAACAAGACTGGCTAAAGGGGCAGCTTGTCAGAACGATCCTGGAATTGGCATATGTTCATTGCCTCGCAGTGAGACGAACTCTTCCCCCGTTTTAAAAAAGACAGTCACGAAGCCAAAGAATCGAATAACAAAGAAGACTTGTGTAAATAACGATAAAGTGCCTAGTCCTGATCTTAACCCCATTCACGGCTTAACTTCGACCCCAACGACTGCGTATAGCTTGTCACCGTCTGACAGAGTTCTAGCCTTGAATGGATTGCACTCAGACTGCCTCGTTTCCTCGCCCTAATTTCTCGTCAACTCCAAAATCTAAATCAGTCGTTCACGGCCATTTTGTCGATTATGCTGTCCAGTCAGTTGATAAAAATATCCATCTAGCCGATAACACTTCCCAGCCAGTCAACACCATTATACGGCCAGTTGACCAAATTAGCCATTTGACTGATAAGGAGATTAGCCAGCCTGTTCATAAGAAGATTAACCAGCCAATCGATAGGTGTAGCCAGCCAATCGATAGGGTTAGCCAGCCAATCGATAGGTTCAGCCAGTCAGTCGATAGGTTCAGCCAGCCAATCGATAGGTTCAGCCAGCCAATCGATAGGTTCAGCCAGCCAATCGATAGGTTCAGCCAGCCAATCGATAAGTTTAGTCCAGAGCCTACAGTTAACGTGCCAGTTGCCCAAGAGCCCTGCCACCCCCTGCGTCAACTTAACCGACAGAGTCCAGCATTGGTCCACTCACATCAAGAGCCAAGGACCTCTGACTCTGGTGAAGGTCCGGGCTTGTCCTCTGGATCCTCCTCTGTCGCTTCCTCCTCTCCATCAGATGGTGCTACTGTTCCAGTGGTTCAGCCTTGGTCCAACCCAGATGCGCTCAGAAGGTCGTACGTGAAGCATGCGCAAGGTAGGTCACTAGCCAAGAAAGATATTTTGATATTTACAACTTGTAAAGGTCGTAAGATTGTCAGTGGCGGCGATCTTGTTTGACAGGTGAGGGTGGGACACTTTTGAAATGATCTGGTCAAAAGAGAGTTTTGAAGTGAACTGGTCAAAAACAGGTCAAAAAACTTTTTTCGCGCTCGTTAGCGATTAAATTTGTTGACCTTTTTTGGTGTTTCTTCAAAATTGGGGGGCAGATGAATGGTGTGTCCCCCACTCATAAAGGTGGGGTCTTGTCCCCATCGACCCCCATGAAGATTGTAATTTTGTAATCTGACATTTATAACGTGCCACTTCAAGAAACAACTGAACAGTGGCGCTCAGAGATGCGCAAGTGCTGTTGAAAGATCTGTAAAACGTGTTTGGCACGGTTGATGCAGTACACGGTGAGGTCTAAATAGTGTGTTTATGAACACCACAAAGTGTGCAGTTGAGGTTGTCGAGTGTGCAGTTAATTTGTCTGGAGTGTGTAGTATGAATTATTGAGAGATTAGCAGTCTTGTTGTCCTCGAGACCAAGGTCTTGGTCTCGAGTGCACTCGAGTTCGTTTTTAAAAGTCTTGGTCTTGGTCTTGAGGTTCAAGGTCTTGGTCTTGGTCTTGAGGTTCAAGGTCTTGGTCTTGGTCTTGAGGTTCAAAGTCTTGGTCTTGGTCTCGCAAGACCAAGACCAAGACCGGCTGTCAATATGAAGTCATTTAACAGAACTCAAGAATTCTGTATCAAGCCTGCTTGCATCATACGACCAATATCTATGGATGGATACGTCTTGTTGGTCAGGAAAACCCATTGGCAGCAGCAACAGTTATTCTGTATCAGACGGTATGATAAACCTTCAAAAGGGCTCACTATCTGTACATTTACATCCAGTGCTTGAAAAGCTTCTCTGTGTGTGTGCGTCAGCGACTTCAGCACCTGTAGAACCTATTTTTTCACATGGCGGAATTTTTATAAGGCCAAACAGGCACGTCTTGGTCAGAAAATTCTGAGCGAATTGGTTTTAATAAAATACAAAAGGCATTTGGAATAATAGTATGCATGAAGGACTTTTGAATACAAATTCGGATTTCTCTGCAGTTTGCATTTAAAGTTAATTTGCTTGAATAAAATAAGACTCATGTTTTCATTAAAATAGCGAATATTCCGACTTGACAATTTTAGAAGTCTTGACCTGATTGCGATTTTTTGGGTCTTGGTCTTGGTCTTGAGGTTCAAGGTCTTGGTCTTGGTCTTGGTCTCGAGGTTCAAGGTCTTGGTCTTGGTCTTGAGGTTCAAGGTCTTGGTCTTGGTCTTGAGGTTTAAGGTCTTGACAACAAGACTGGAGATTAGCTCAAGTCTTGCCTTGTAACTACACACGATTTCATTCTTATACCTGAAATTATAAGTTTCCAGTTCAAGCACAATTGACAGTTTTAGGAAGAATGAGCAGTTGGCATTTCTCGGTATTTTAAGCACTGGCATACAGAACTGATCTGTTAACTAGTCTGGTGTGTAAAATTGGTATCGCTGCAGAAAGCAATGGTACACGCGGTAGCCGATTCGTTACAGCGGTTGCCTTGTAACATAGAGAGTACGGGTTCGAGCCTTCCCTGAGATGGTTACTGTTTATAGGGACCTGAAATAGGTCCTTTACTCACAATTGCTCAGCTTCGATTGGTCACTAGATGATTAAATGCGTAATAATAATAATCACTATAATAATAAAGCGCGTGTTGCGATCCGCGCTTGAGTGGGCCGTGCGTAAGCGGTCTTCTCTGTACCTAGAAACACCACTTTCTTTTATTCCAGAGCGAGAGAATGAGATTCGTCGATTGTCGAAGAGAAGAAGCGAATTGGCGGAAGAGCGCATACGTCTGCTGTGTGAAGTAGAAAGGTTGTCTCAACGAACGGAGGTGAGTGGATCAGCTTGTTTAGGCTGGAGCGCTGTGGGAAGTTGGCAAACGTTGGCAAAACTCTGAGGGAAAGTACAATGATAGGGTTCTCTTTCTGACAATAGGGATGCTTTTTAAATTAACCCTTTAAATTGCAACGCGTTAGGAGAATGATTCTGTAATGCAATTTAAATCTATGAAATTTATCAGCGCCACACGAAAACCACGTCAGCTAGGAGACCAGCTTATTCATCAGCACTATCTTAGAATCCGGAGAAGTCAAGCCGAGGAGACAGCATGATGGTACAGTGGAAATTGTTGATGATGGTGGTCGTGGGGGTGGTGCAGTAGAAACAGGATAGGATGGCCTGAAGACTTTGGGTTTCAGTTGTGATTGGAAAATTGCAGAGGAGAGGGCAAGCGGAGGAGACAGACGAGAGCAGTAGGTTGTACACAATGTACAGTGCTGTGGACTTGGCGCTTGAATTCCTTCAACCTTAAGTATTGTCGCAACGTAACACAAGGCAGATCTGCCCTGTGCTTACGTTGCCTTACTTTCAGTTCGGCTAACCATGTACCAAATTTAGATGCAGACGTTCGCAATCGCATAACCTTCGCACACTCCCCTATTCCGAATCAGGTTGACCTCTCGTCCCCTTTGCGGACATCACTTCGGGTGACCCCATGTAACTCCAGGCTCAACGTTATCCATACCATTCTAGTTACAGAAGGTACCTCAACACAGTAAAGCGGCAATATCAACGTCACTGGTGGCAGATAGGAGGATTAGCTGTATACCTTAAACCTATAGACGTAGATTAATATGAGTTATATGACTAGACGAAATTCAAACATATGTTTATAACATTAAAACTGGTTTCAAGTCAACGGAACTATACATTTGCAAACTAATCTGTTTTCCTTGTTCTAGGAAATTAACTAAACTCAAACATTTAAAATATTTCAAGAAATATCTGTCTGTGGAGCATCACAGTAGTGATGATAACATAATGAAAATGTTCTGATGATAACATAATAATGTTCCATAAAATCATTCTCGATTCCAACATTTTCTCACACATTCCACAACTATAATTATGGTCTAAATAAAACTAAATGAGTAATAAAATCAGACATTACATAAATAGCTTCAGAAATCGTTTTCAACTGTACGATTCGTCTTGGGCTTAGGAAGATCTTGCAAGATTCCTATAGTTGACAACTATTCCTCATTAACACAGTTCTTCTCATAGTCGGTATATGCAATGAATCGCTTACATAAGTGCTTGCATGGCATATTTGTGTCATGTTCGGCACAACCAATTCATAGAATTTTCTCTCACATATATGGGACCAGTCTCCAGTATGGGATCTTGCACGATAGCTGTGACACTCCGTGCAGTGCCACATCACACAATTTACACTTCAGTGGCTTTTACCAAGTGTGTCAACTTGACAGCATTTTGAGAGCTTCACTCCGTGTAAATGCTCTGTTATATAGAGTGGATTTGTAATTTTTATCCATTGTGGTTCATGGATGGCGTTTCCAAGGAAATGTCTGCGTAAATAATGTTTGACATACATTGCATTTGTATATTTATATTTTTCTCCAGTGTAGTTTCTTACATGGCATTTGAGAGCACCACTGTGTGCAAATCGTTTGTAACAAAACAGCACTTATATGGCTTTCTCTGGTCTGGACTATGGTGATCTAGGACACTCTTCTGTGCAAATGCTTTGCGACATAAATTGCACAAGGTATGGTTATTCCCTAGTGTGGGTTCTTTTATAGTATTCCAGAGGAGTCTTCTTTGCAAATGCTTTGTGACATAAATTACACTTGTATGGTTTTTCTCCAGTCCGGAGTTCTTTATATGGCATTCCAGTGTAGTTTTCTCTGCAAATGCTTTGTGACATAAATAACAAATGGATGGTTATTCTCTATTGTGGGTTCTTTTATGGCATTCCAGATGAGTTTTCTGTGCAAATGCTTTGTCACATAAATTGCATTTGTATGGTTTTTCTCCAGTGTGGGTTCTTCCATGGCATTCTAGACTAGTCTTCGCCGCAAATGCTTTATGACATAAATTGCACATGTATGGTTTTTCTCCAGTGTGGGTTCTTTTATGGTGTTCCAGTGTAGTCTTCGCCGCAAATGCTTTATGACATAAATTGCACATGTATGGTTTTTCTCCCGTGTGGGCTCTTTTATGGTATTCCAGAGGAGCCTTCTGTGCAAATTCTTTGTGACATAAATTGCAACTGTATGGTTTTTCTCCAGTGTGGGTTCTTTTATGGCGTTCCAGATTAGTTTTCTCTGTAAATGCTTTATGACATAAATTGCACATGTATGGTTTTTCTCCAGTGTGGGCTCTTTTATGGCATTCCAGATTAGTCCTCTGTGAAAATGTTTTGTGACATAAATGGCAAATGTATAGTTTTTCTCCAGTGTGGGTTCTTTTATGGTATTCCAGATGAGTTTTCCAAGCAAATGCTCTGTCACATAAACTGCATATGTATGGCTTTTCGCCAGTGTGGGTTCTTTTGTGGTATTCCAGTTGAGACTTCCATTCAAATGTTTTATGACATGAATTGCACTTGTATGGCTTTTCTCCAGTGTGTGTTCTTTTATGGTATTCCATATAAGTCTTATCTG
Organism: Allolobophora icterica; assembly: GCA_963556255.1. NCBI lineage: Eukaryota > Metazoa > Annelida > Clitellata > Crassiclitellata > Lumbricidae > Allolobophora > Allolobophora icterica. The sequence goes on along the minus strand of OY744612.1, from coordinate 4,346,048 downwards.
CAAATTCTTTGTGGCATAAATTGCACATGTATGGTTTTTCTCCAGTATGGATTCTTCTATGGCGTTCCATAGTAGCTTTCTGTGCAAATTCTTTGTGGCATAAATTGCACATGTATGGTTTTTCTCCAGTGTGGATTCTTCTATGGTGTTTCAGATTAGTCTTCCCTGCAAATGCTTTGTGACATAAATTGCAGATGTATGGTTTTTCTCCAGTGTGGGTTCTTTTGTGGATTTTCAGAATGGATTTCCATGTAAACGTTTTGTTACAAAAATCACATTTATATGTGTTTGGTTTGCTGCACATAGCTACTTGCTTGCATCTTGACATCTTGAACACAGTCCAAATATTGGACTTATGTATAGGTTAACTTTATTACAGCTTTTCCATGTTATTGCAAACCTATCATGAATTAGAAAATGCAACTGTTAAAATAAAATTATTGGAGGAAGATGGGATGCAACAGGAAACTGAAGACAAAGAATAATGAAACCTAATTGCAAATCCAAAGTCATGAACTACAAGTATGCAGAGATGTCACAAGGATGATATTAGAGGGTGCATAATAGTGCAGGCAAGGTGTCACTGGACAGATGAATTAAACATTAGAAACAATTTCTGTTACCATCTGTAAAGCTGAGAATAACCGAACTGCTATTTGAAATTTTTCTTATCCTTTATAAATGTGTGATTATGCTTCCAAAATATGGTGATAGAAAGTTTGGAATAAGCAGTCTAGCAACACAAATTCATGGCTGAATAAGATCGTTTTCTTGTGCTTATCTAAAATATGGCAAAGAAAGACCAGGAATCTATTGTAGCCACCTCGAGATTTGGATAATACAATTATTGGAAAAATTAATAACCGTGATCCTAGCCATAAAACAGCATTAAAAAAAATAAGATGCATAAGGCGGACGACGAAAGATCTTATTGCTAATATACGAGAGAGACACGGGAAGTGGATTGGTCACATTTTGAGGCGGCATTTCCTACTGAGATCTATCATAAATAAAAGAATGTGGAAAAGAGAATGAGATCTAGATGGATGCTGCTGGACTGGATGATGCTGGATGGATTCAGTAAACTGAAGAATGAAGCCCAGCATCGACAGGGGAGGCGTCATTGGACGTTTAAACCAACGACCTCTTATATATAACGGGTTTAAACCTGCCCAAAGGCAGATAACTTGAAGAAAAAGAATCACATAGTTGTTTCATTAGATTACACTATGAGTGTTTGCTAAAATGGTGAACAGTATATTGTATTTCGCTAAAATTTACAAATTTACACAAATTTTTCAAAAAACTTGTACAAGTAGTTAAAAGAAATAAGGTTATTTTTCGAAAGGAGCCATATCTATACTTTCTGACAGAACTGTAATAAGTCCATATAATTTCGTACGGACTGCAAATCAATTACGGAAAACAGTAAGATCTTGAAATCAGCCCATGATTTGCATGGCCTAGATAACCGGCGTGGTTAAGTTTCGCTAAATAAAAAAAATTCCGAATAAGTTAGCCTAAATTGCATTTCGTTAGTATGCGCATTAAAGGTCTATTAAGATAAGATTATAAATATAAGGTAGAGGTCGGTGAAATAAAATAATGATATAGTCATGCATAAATATAATTAGGGCCTATAATAGTTATAACTTACATCCTATGTATAGATTCCTTAGCTGATATGGAAGGAAATATACTTCACTACCAAATAAATGCAGGAGGCGAAATTAACGTATCAAAAAGCAGAAATATAACGGTTATGAATCGTTTTCTTTATGAACCCAATAGCATAGGTTCCAACTGTTTCACAAAATGGTGTTCCAAAATGCGAAAATCGTCATTGTAAACTCCAAACTTATAAAGCGCCATTAGTGGCAAGCGCAGGGCACAGCTTATACACGAGCTCTGCGTCAATTCAAATTCCAGGTAAAGATCCAAAGGGGTCAATCAGGCAGACAGTTAGACGGCTATGGTGGGTGGTGCTTATGGTTGAAACGGCGAGGGAGGTAAGGAGCAGAGAAGGAATCGGGATAGGATTTGCAGACTTGGTCTCGAGTGCACTCGAGTTCGTTTTTAAAAGTCTTGGTCTTGTTCTTGAGACCAAAAGTCTTGGTCTTGGTCTTGAGGTTCAAAGTCTTGGTCTTGGTCTTGGTCTTGAGGTTCAAAGTCTTGGTTTTGGTCTCGCAAGACCATCAGCTTGGATGTATAAGGGATGGAACGAACTCAGACAACACTAGATTGGTGTTACAATAATATTATTTTATAATTAAAATTACTTTACATTACTTTGCCAAAGTTATTTTACTTCACTTATTATTGCTCTGTCTCACTTTACTTTATGGTATCCTACATTATATTAACTCACTTAATCTCCTGGTCCTTATACTCGACTACCATGTTGGGAATTAATAAGCAATAGGGGACTCGCTCTAGCGGGACACCATCCCTTCTGGGTCTCCCTTTGTGTCCTATTAATATTTCCGAGCCTTATCATTCAGGTTTCTTCTCTTTTATTGAAAAACAGGCTCAGCACTAACCAATGATATTAATTTAATGATCATGTATAATTGCTCTGAAAATTTGTGAATTTTATGTATTAAAACAAACATGTTAATAAGATAAGTTAAATTAGTTCTGTGTATCGTTGTTAATATAAACAATGGTTTATTAAAATAGTATATCTGTTAAACGATAAATAGGCCTAAGTCTGTAACTGATAAAACAACCTGATGTTAAAGGAATGTATGTAAATCAAATGTGTGGACCAATAAAAAACGTTCTGTTCTGTACCAAGACCAAGACCGGCTGTCAATATGAACAGTCATTTAACGAAGCTGAAGAATTTAAAAATTTATCAACCCTGTTTGCATCATAGCCTACGACAAATAACTACGGACGGATGCAAGTCTTGTTGGTCAGGAAAAACCCATCGGCAGCAGCAACTAAGTTATGCTGTGTCTGG
>OY744612.1:4318083-4338083 GCA_963556255.1 Allolobophora icterica | reverse complement strand
GGTTCCTTGACCTGCGCTCGGCCAATCAGCCTCTCTCGTCGAGTGTCTGCTCCCACCGGAAGCCCTGTCTCGGTTGCCGGAAGTCCGGTCCCTGCCCGACGGAGGATCTCTTCTAGGATTCGTCGCATTCCTGTGGACGCTCTCAGCGTCCGCGTAAAGGTCAGGGGTGCAGTAGACGACCTCCCGCTCCTCCGCACCCTGCTCTTGTGCCGTCTTCTTCGCCGGGTTCTGTCCCCGTGATACGACGGTCGGGGGTTCGACTTCCGCTTTCTCTTTCCGGCACAGATGAACGATTACGGCGACCATGACGACAGCCGTTACTATGGTTCCAGCCACCGTTCCTATAGCAACTATCGCATCGATGCTCAGCTCGTACTTCGCTGGTTCGATGACGTCATTGTCGATGTGGTCGGATGTGACGTTTGGCTGCTCCTGTGATGCATCACTTCCGGTAGGATTTCGCATGTTCCCGGTTTTGTTGAAGTGGAAAAATTTGACGGATCCGCTTGAGAGGTCGTTTCCAGAATAGGAGGAAAGAAGGGAAGAGTTCCGACTGACCATCACCGGACTAACTGGAGTAGTGACCACGGCCTCGTTCGCCCAGGGAGTGGCTGTATTAGTATCCGCAGTTTCTCTTACTTCTGGAGTGGTTGGAATGGAGTTGGATTCCTCATCGAGGACGATCCCTGGTGCCAGACCAGTTGTCGGCCACTTGGGCTTCGCATGGGTGGATGGCAGGTCTTTGGTCCGTGTCTTTGGTCTCCTGGTCTTTAGATCGGCCGCCTCTCCTAAAGATGCAACGTCTTTACTCATCACAATCGCTGCTGTGGTTGCCGTCGGCTGAGAATGATATGTCTGGAAGAGGATGGTTCCTTCGAAAATGAACGTATCAGTCGCAAGATGTCGCCTTCCGTCAGTCGCAGCGGTTGTGATGATACCAGGTGTTGCAAATTCGTCGTCCGCCAGGAAGGCAAGTAGGCGACCGGTCATGTGATGAGGACTGAGACACCTGTTGTCGCCCGTGGCAACGGAGGAGTTAGCTAGCCAATCGCGTAACCATAGCAACGAGCGATCGCAGTGCCACCTTTCGCTGGAAATTAGCAAGGAAGTCAGCTGCGGAAAAAGGGAGAGGAAGTCTGGCGAAAGAGTTCTCAGGTCGGACTTCATCAGACTCAGGTCGCGAAGGCCAAGGAACAGAGAACGCAACCGAGGACCGGAAGTCACCAGCGCATGAATGACGTCGGTGCTTCCGTCGAGGTCCAGCCTGGTCAGCCTCTGAAGGTCAGCCAGAGCGTCTAAGGCAAAGGAGGAAGAGGAATAGAATGGCGGGATGTAAGACGCGGACAGCTGGTCCAACCTGGCGAGTCCGTCGAAGGCTCCTTTGTCGAGCGAGTGGAGTGGGTTCTTGGAGAGATGGAGGACCTGGATCTCGGTGTTTAGGCTGAAGGTGCCAGGCAGGATGCGACTGATTCGATTTCCGCTTAAGTCCAGCGAAGTCAGTTGCGAAAGGACGTCGAAGGTTCCGACTTCGATTCCTGTGATCGAGTTACCCATCAAGGACAGGGTTCGAACCTGCGACAGACCGGCGAAGGACTGTTCCGTTATGGTCTGTATTCGGTTGGAATCGAGTAGAAGACGTTGGACGTTAGATGGCAGACGGAATGGAACTTCCTTCAACCGATTGCCGTTCATCCACAGCTGACTCAGATGAACGAGGTTCTCGAATGCTCCGCCTTCGATTTCCTCGATCTCGTTATCGTCCAGGATGAGTATTCCCAGGTGACTCAGACCGCCGAAGTCTTTCCTCGACAGGACCTTCAGGCGGTTCTTTCGCAGCTGGAGATAGCGGACGGAAGACGGAAGACCTAGAGGCACTTTCTGAAATTCCGCCTCCGACAGATCTAGGTAGGACAGGAAGTTGGTGTTGAAGCGGAACTCCGTCTGATCGCCGGTGGCTCCGATGGGGTTTCCCTTGAGAACGAGGTAGGAGAGGTGTTCCAGGCGGAGAAAGGCGTCGACTGAGACAGACGATATGAGATTGTCTTCGAGGCGAAGGTAGCGAAGGCTGATGAGGTCTCGAAAGGTGGTCGACGTGATCTTCGTCAGGAGGTTCTGTCGAAGGTCGAGTCTGGACAGAAGTCGACATCCGACGAAGACGCCTTCGACGCTCGACAGGCGGTTGTCGGACAGATCCAGCTGGACGAGGGTCTGAGTCAGGGCGCTCATCGCAAGCGCTCCAACGGCGCTCAGACGGTTGTGGCTCAGCCAGAGTATCTGGACCTGGACTGGGGTTGATTCTTCCGGTTCACGGGAGTCGACGATTGACTGGATCCGGTTTCCGTTTAAAACGACCTCTGCCGGTCGACGCAGGAAGTGGAGCTGAGAGACGTCGAGGACTGTCAAGGAATTGTTGGTCAGGTCGAGGCGCACGACAGACGCCGGAAGACCCTTCGGAACAGAGGTCAGGTTCAGGTCATGACACGTGACCTCATCCAGTGTACCGCTTGTCCGACATATGCAGCCCTGTGGACAGGCACTCAGGTCAGTTTCCGAGGCCGAGCATAGGACAACGATGAAGGTCGCCAGGTGAAGAATGATCAAAGACCACATCATCTCCGATCAAATATACTGTCCTGGATAGCTACATCGGTTAAAGTGCACGTCCCATGCACATCTGTGCGTGAGAATGACGGTTCTCATACCGACGGTCGCTTTTTAGAGATTTAAATCTCGGTCTAACACGGTCCGTACATGGGAACCTTAAAGGGTGTGGAACCCATTCAAACAAGTAGCGGCGGTGAAGGATCTCACCCGATCAATTCACTGAAAGAGAAGCAGGGTCGACGCCATAGTACGCTGGCTATATGAAAACGTTTACATTTACTATCATAGGCAAACGAAAGCGAAGGGAAGGTTGAGGCTCGCTTCGGATGATTGGACTCTTTCCAGTTCAAGAAGAAGAAGACGATTCAGACTTCATCCGAAACCTAAAACAGAAAAAATTTAATGTTTTAAAATATACCACACAAGGATATCCTTCTCATCTAGACCAACTCTTTGCGCTTTAAAAAGGCGCTATATTAATTTCATATTGCAACATATTACATATGAATCATCGTCATCATCCACTTCGTCATCATGATTATCATGATCATCATAGTCGTTACACTTGCATTTGTTTCTTTTGGACATCATAAGCAGAGATATATAACGTATACATGTATACATGCATATATAATATACACACACATATACATACATACATACATACATATATATATATATACACATACATACATACATATATATATATATATATATATATGCATACATCATACAAACGTGCATACTTACTCGTTCATTCATTATAGGCCCTACTTACTTTATTCAACTTCACTATTGAACGTTTGTCTAACTCTATTCAAATGATTTGCGCGTGTAGAAAGCACGTGAAAATCATATGCGATCCTACTTTTTCTCCTGTAGCACTGTTAAAGGTAGTTCCTCTTCGATCAACATCTGTGGGAAAGAATGTTGCTCCTGGTACACATCCTGTCTTTGGCCGCCGTTCATTCAGAGTTGCCGGTCCCTCCATCTGGAACTCTCTATACTTCCCCATGTTCGCAACTCTCTTGCCGAGAGACTGTATTTCGCTCTAAACTGAAAACTTACCTCCTCCAGTCTACCTGTGGATCTTAGTGGTTGCCCAGCTTCGATATGTACTTCTGAACTATGCAAGGAGATCGTTATCATATTACAGTTGCATTGTATAATTGTATTCTAGCATCCAGACCTGGGCTCGAAGACGAGCAGGCGACTGAGGCTCTTCTTCTACATAGACAATCAATTGCTTTGTCTTTCTTTGCCCATGATTATGTGTCTAATTATTTTGTCGCGTGAACCTGACAGTGATTGATTCCTCTGCAGCGGTCTCCCACATTGTACACCCACCCTGTTAACCCCTCCCCTCATCGCGGACCACATCGTCTGGCGTCGCTTCGGCTCCCTTGGGCTACCTTCCTTGTCCATTGTTTCGGTTGGCAAAGGTTTCGGGTTTCGATGCAACTCCTGCTTCGTCTTTCCCTCAATCCTTCCTTTGATTCATCAGAATTCGGTTCGTCCTTCTGCTCGTTTGCTCTGTCTCTGTGCACGGCTGTTTCAGTCTTTGTCTGCGTGTTTGTGTGTTCTTGTCTGCCTGCCTGTCTGTGTGTATGATGCCTATCTGTCTGCCTGTCTGTCTGTCTGTCCGATGCCTGTCTGTCTGTCTGTCTGTCTGTGTGTCTGATGCCTATCTGTCTGCCTGTCTGTCTGTCAGTCTTTCCACCACCTACCGATACATACTGTCTGTCTGTGTGTCTGTCTGTGTGTCTGTCTGTGTGTCTGTCTGTGTGTCTGTCTGTGTGTCTGTCTGTGTGTCTGTCTGTGTGTCTGTCTGTGTGTCTGTCTGTGTGATTGTCTCTGTGTGTGTCGGTCTGTTTGTCTGTTTGTCGCAGAGTGGTCTCTCTCTAGCCTGTTGGCCTGCCTTTGGTAAGCCGTGTATAGACTGACTCCCTCGACGCACCCGTCTCTCTTTCTCCCCCACGTTTCTTCCCACCCACCCACTCTTCCAACTGGACTCAGTCAGGGTCGAGTAAAACGAGACGGAGAGGGAGGCCTGTTGCGCATGTCCAGTAATACGAATCGATGATTAGATTGGTACAAGACAGACAGACAGACGGACAGATAGCCAGACAGACGGACAGACGACCAGCCAGACGGACGGACAGACAGACAGACGGACGGACGGAGAGACAACCAGACAGAAAGACAGATGATTAGATTGGACAGACAGAAGGACGGACAGAAGGACGGACAGACAGACAGACGGACAGACAGACAGACGAGCAAACAGACGGACGGGCAGACAGACAGACGGGCAGACAGACGGACGGATAGCATGTAGACTAATATGCATACCGGTACATATATATATATATATATATACATATATACATACTTAAATACATACATGCATACATATTTGAATAAGTATACAGACAGGAAGAAGGACGGACGCAGAGTGGGACGCACAAGCAGACACAGGTAGAAGGAGCGAGACTGAGGGATGAACGAGAAGAACAAAAGGCAGAGAGAGGCGTTAGAATCGAGTTTACAGTTCGAGAACAAAGAAAATCCAATTCCTGGAAACTCAGTAATTCGGACAAAGTCATTAGAAGGACTCAGCGAGAGATAGAGAGAGAGAGAGAGAGAGAGAGAGAGAGAGAGAGAGAGAGAGAGAGAGAGAGAGAGAGAGAGAGAGAGAGAGAGAGAGAGAGAGAGAGAGAGAGAGAGAGAGAGAGAGAGAGAGAGAGAGAGAGAGAGAGAGAGAGAGAGAGAGAGAGAGAGACGCACACATAGGGAGATCGACACAGACGGAGAGATACACATTCAGAAGTAGTCAGACACACAAGCCCATCCTCCAACGATGGAAAACGATGAAAGAAAGATAATGGAGTTGGTATAAATGAGGAGAGACAACAGGGAAGAATGGGAAGCTACATGAGGAGCATGGATTTGAGCCGTTGAACGCGAAATTTGGATGAGTGGTTGGGTTGGACAGACGGTGATATTTCTGTCAGGAAATGAATGTGGAAAAAGCGGAAGATAGAAGGATACAGAGACGGAAAAGGAGGAGGAGGAGGAGGAGGGAGAGGATCGAGGAGGAGGAGGGAGAGGAGGAGGATATAAGAAACGGACAGACGCTGAGGATTGTGCGGAAGCGAGATGGGAGGTCCGGAAAAGGGAGTGAGAAGGACGACGTCGCTTGTAAGTCATCTCTCTTACACAAAAGGTTTTACAAACGACAGGAAGATCACAAGTCATGGGAGCACGAGCAGGCGTTGTTTGATCAATATTCCCTTTCCACCTCCCTCACTCCTTACCTCCTTCCCCTTCTGTCTCTCCCACCCTATTTCCCTCCCATCGTCCTTCATACCCCTCTCTCGATTTTCCTTTAACTACGCTCTACCTCCCTCCTTCCCAGTCTGCCTCCTTGCCTCTCTTGAACGAAGTCTGAGCAAAAGGCAGAGAGGCGTAATTAAACGGAAAACGACCGTCGTCCATAGATCGTGTGTCTCTTCGTCGTCGCCAGAGGTCTCGTCGAGCGTTACTAAATCAGTAAATCACAGATTAGGTTCGTTCGTTGCTAACAAGAGGGCGCACTGTCCTATCACGCCCTGACCTAATTCGTCAACTCGCGTCTGACCTAAATTTTCAAACTGGCTTAAACGCGCCAATGACTTTCCTTGCGTCAGTTTGCTGTAATCACTAAAGACAGGACTGACGGACGGACAGATGGACAGATGGATGGGCAGATGGATGGACAGATGGATAAAGGGACGAACGGACGCGTGGATGCTATGAAGGCCTCAATTAACAATACAGTACAAAACAATACAACTGTATTTGATATTGCCAAAGATCAAAGTGCGCTCGCGACCGACAAAACATCGAGGGAACTGCTCAACGTCCTTACGTGATCGCTATTTGATAAGTCCAGAGTGTATACTGTATACTAGGGTGGAGAAAAAAATAAAAATTCTAGAAAATGATCGTAATAGTGATGGATAGTTGCCTTTTGGCATAGTTAGTCATCATGGAAAATATTACTTTTAAATTCATTCGGGAAGATGTGCCCCAACGAGTTTACAAATTTGAAATTTTTTGAAAAAATGTAAAATTTAGGAAAATTAATCTTTTTTTAAATTTCACACTAATTGTAATAGTGTTTAGGCATTTATTTAGGACGTATTTAATGACCATGCAAGAAAACATTTATAAAATCTGCCTTCTAAGATGTGCCCCAACGAGTTTAAAAATTTGACATTTTTCAAAAATTTGTCAAATTTTGTAACAATTGTATAAACTTAAAAAATGTAAAAATGCTAACTGTAATAATGTTTAAGCATTTACAGTGAGGTATTTAATAACCATGCAAAATAAAATTAATAAATACTAAATAAACACTAAACAATAAACAACCCCTACAGATATAGGCCTATACTTGTTAGTCACTGAAAAGTGATTCAAAAGGCCTACTCATTTTATTCCATTGATTTAACTCGATTGAAATTCTGCTTTTGTATTGAAACAAGGTATTAGTTCCCGTGATTCCAATCTGGCAAGGATAAAACCATGTCTAGATGTTTGCCCAACCACAGCAGATGCCTCAGTAACAAGTTTTACAGAACGCTCAACCGATTGTGTGTGGCATGCAAATTCTGGAAAATCATTTGCAGCAAAATTAAGTTCTGGAATAGCTTTTGATATAAGGCCAAAATCTTGCAAAACAGCTGAAGCTAACGATCTCGCTAATCGATCCGAAATTGCATATCTATCACACACTCTTGCAAATGCCGGCACGTTTTTACGTAGTTGTAGAGATCGATGCTTATACTCTTTCATCTGGAGAATGGGATGTTGACATGAAGACCGTTCCATCAGCAGGGGCATTCTCAGTTGTTTCATCACGATCAGAATTATTATTTTTTCATTATCTGTGTTCGATCCTGACGAATTATCTGCTCTCATTCGCTTTTGCCATAATCGATTTTTAAATATTTGCTTACTCTTACCTTTTTGTACTTTTCGTTTATACTTTTTCTGAAGTTCTTTTGAAGCAGTAATAAAGGGATATTGTTCTCAATCTCTGGCCAGACGTTATTAAGGCGCCGTGTCGCACGCCATGTGGATAACCACAGCTAATCGATTCCAAAATCTGTATACGCTGCAAGTGGATGCCCATCAGACAATCTGAAAATATTGGCGACATACGTTGTAAGAGTGTATGCTCCGATGTTGTTTTGCATCAAAATGAAACCATCGTGCAAATATGGTTCTATGCACCTTTGGCATACAATCTCAAGATCACGTTACCTGCCGGAAGTCCTTAAGGCTGTTCTCGACCCGGTAATACAACTAAATGGATTTTTCGGACATCCAGAAGCATCCTTCTTGGAATGATAACTGACACTTGGAAGCAGAGCCGTAGCAACAAAGAACGTGGCCCCCCTCCGAACATAGGCCTACGTCCTGGCCGTGGGCCCTTTGCAATGCGGAAACTGGAATGCGGTAATATACAATATACAGGGTTCATATTATGTTCACGGTTATTTTTTGCCACTTTTAGGGGCCCCCTTCCAGGAAGGGGCCCCCTCCAGTCGGAGGGTAAGGAGGGCGGTCGCTACGCCTCTGCTTGGAAGCATATCCGTCACATATCCGTGCTCTAGGACTACGCAGAATCTTGCGATGTAGAAATGAATGTCAACAGGCAAACAGAACACGTGAATTTTCTATTCCAGAACTTAATTTTGCTGCAAATGATTACATCGATTTGATTGATTGGCAAAACGTAAAATTAACAGAACCACCGGTCATTTCCACACTTTCCAAAGCTGATCTTGAAGAATTTATCGCCAGTGAGTGTGTGTCAACACTGGATTTTCCAGAATTTGCATGCCACACACAATCGGTTGAGCGTTCTGTAAAACTTGTTACTGAGCTGTTTGCAAAACCACAGTATAGATGCTGCTGGTGTGGTTGGGCAAACATCTAGACATGGTTTTATCCTTACCAGATTGAAATCACGGAAACTGATGCCTTGTTTTAATACAAAAGCAGAATTTCAATCGAGTTAAATCAATGGAATAAAATGAGTATTGAATCACTTTTCAGTGATTAACAAGACTTAGTATAGTCTGTTGGGGTTGTTTATTTTTAGTGTTTAATTAATATTGCTAACATGCAATCATTTATTAATTTTATTTTGCATGGCTATTAAATACATCATAATTAAATGCTCAAGCACTATTACAGTTAGCGTTTTTAAATTTTTTAAGTTTATGCAATAGTTAAAAAATGTGACAAATATTTGAAAAATGTCAAATTTTAAAACTCGTTGGGGCACACCTTAGAAGGCAGATTTTATAATTTTTTTCTTGCATGGTCATTAAATACGTCCTAATTAAATGCCTAAACACTATTACAGTTAGCGTTTTTAAATTTAATTTTTTTCCCCTAAATTTGACATTTTATCAAAAAATTTCAAATTTTTAAACTCGTTGGGACACATCTTCCCGAATCAATTTAAAAGAAATATTTTGCATGATGACTAACTATGCCAAAAGGCACTATCCATTACTATTACGATCATTTTCTAGAATTTTTATTTTTTCACTCCACCCTACTGTATACCTCGTTCGAGTCAGCTGAGCATCCTGCGGTAAAAGGCACCGGAAGTTCAAAGAACCTCCTCTGAACTTCGACGACGACTAGTGATTAGCTGCCGATCTATAGTCCTTCCTGCTGTCGACCTCTGTCTTTGATTGACCCACGGAAATTCTAAACAGAGTAAAAGACATGAAATCACACAGGTCTATTGAATGCGGAATGTCTCAATGGCTATAGGTGAAATTTTACTTTCCTTTGTTTCGTGCTAGTCACGAACACCAACGGTGTTACAGTATTTTGGGTCATTATTGTTTATTTGCGATGTGTTGTAAATATCGTAGACGGGCGCGACCAACTCCGATTAAAATGGATAATTTTCGGTCATAGCTGATATTCACGGATCCAAAATCTTCAGGAATAAGTTCGGTTTGGATAGTGAACGTTCTGACAGAATTTATTTACGAGAAGATCGGATCTTAGCGAACTATTTACAACAAAAAGAAATTTAGCAAACCTCGAAGGATGGGCTACAGGGCAAATCTCGATCGTGATTCTTACCTGTTGGCAAGTTGAAATCAAGTACGCATGCGTCAAGATCTGGCAGACTTTAAGGTCAGTTGTACAAACTAATGTTGTGCACTGGTCAGCAGTCGGCGTAGTAGGGATCAAACACCGTCCTCCAGTTTCATTATAAACATTTCTTTGAACATAAAGTAAAAATCAATCCTAAAGCAAGCATGTCCAAGAAAGCGACCAGAGTCGATGAACTTGTCGAGTTATTAAAAGACGACAAAGCTACGGAATTACTAGTTGACAAGCTCGAGCTGTCACTCGATACGTTAATTGAGAGAAAGCTTGACAAAATCATAGAGAGGGTTCTCCGAAAACTAAATCCAATTGTTGAAGAAATTGTGAATGCCTCAGTTGCTGCGCGCAACCAGGTTTTACTTAAGAAGATGGAGACGCTGGAGGAAGACAATGGCAGGCTCAAGCTCCGGGTTGACATGATGGAAACGGAGGCGCGCGCAACGAATCTCATGATTCACGGTCTCCCGGAAGCTGATCTTCTGCCAGGATCCAGGGACGAAGCAGATCGCGAGGCATCGAAAGACGTGCTTACCCTGTGCAACACCACACTGGGCCTCTCAATCGCCGACTCCGATGTTTCGACGGCGTTCCGTCTGCCGAAGAGAGGCAAAGAAAAATTTCGACCAGTTCTGGTCAAATTCGTCACCATTCGAGCTCGCAAACAGGTTTATGCAGCTCGCTCGTTGCTTAGGAAAACTCCAGTATACATAAACGAGCATCTGACTCCCACCAACGCTCAGATCTACTCTAAGGCGCGCGGAGTCGTAAAAGATGGAAAGGCAGCCTCCACCTGGACTGCTGGAGGAATAACATTCATCAGAATGACGGACGAACCTAGCATAAAGCCCAGGCGTCTCTCAACCATGGGGGACCTGGACAAGCTGCTTCATCCTCTGATTGCGTCTTCAACATAGTCTCCGGACCAGTCTCAACAACTTCGCTACTTCTCACTGTGGCCTTCTCTACCCCTGGATGCTCTTTCTTCCCATGCATGGCGGCTATCTGTCGCTGACCTCCGCGGTCATCCCACGGACTCACAACATTTCCTAGTTCCGCTCGTTCTGCGGACCTTATGAGTGAGTGTATTAATTATCCACTAATTGACAAAATTGTTTCAATTCAATGTACAGACCTCCTTCGCTGACTTGAGTTACCAGCTGTCATTCTTTCAGTAATGTATATACAGTATATTGACCGCACATCATCAATGTAACTTACATTATATGGACCTTTGTCTGCTGATTCTGCTTTGATTGACTGTGGTATCGTTACTGTTTAGACTGTAAGCGTTCTAAATCGTTAATTCAGTTATATTGTATCCGAACTTATCCCATGATAGGATGGTTGAGCATGATCAGATATGCGTCATGGTCTGATACAGTTTTTCGTTATGTTTAATTTTGTTTTCGTTATGTTTAGGCCTAATTCTGCTTTCAGTTATGAGAGAAGGCGTGTTATACTTAAAACTCTTTACAATCTCTATATACATAACTGATTATTGGTTTCTGCGCACGTTAATTTTTTCTTGCGCATGAACTAGCTGTTTAGTTTTGGGTCTTTCTAATATCTGTTGCTTGCTTTGGTGGTGAATGAGTTGTAGAACTAGCTCCGTGGCAAAACTCCATTAGCCTATCAGTACATAGGCTGAACATTACAAGGATGGGTCCGCTCTATTCTATACGGGATACTTTTGACCTAAGGCTCATTTCAGGAGTTTTGTTGCGCGCCAAGCGCTGTATAGTTGACATGGCCGCTGATGTTGGGGGCCCACAGTGCAGCGTATGCTTTCTACCAGTGTCAATACAGGACTTGAGGATGAGCTGCTCAGAGTGCTCACGAATATTCCATCAGCATTGCTCTTTGGTCCCGCCAACTGATTCAATGTTATATATGTGCATCAACTGCACTTTAGATGTTAATTCTGACTCGGATGAAGAAGATGTTAATTCTGACTCGGATGAAGAAGGGATGAGCAGTAATCTAGACGATATTGTTAACTTTAATTGTGACATGCTTAACGATACCAATGAATTACCGGAAATTGAGGTATTCCATAGCGACATAGAATCTAATTCACATCTTGACAGCCCAAACGCAGATCCTGACCAGAACTGCTTTGGGAGCCTGATCTGGTCTAGTAAATACATTACTCCAGAAGCATTAGCTAAGCAAATTCGAAATCCTTCTGATAAAAGAACCCTTACGTTCTTACATATGAACGTTCGTAGCATGGCCTATAAATTAAATGAGATACGGGATATAGCCGAAACTGTGCAGGCTTCGATAGTGGGAATAACCGAAACCTGGCTGGAACCCAATCTTGAAGAAACCATAAATGTGCCGGGATATAATTTTATAAGTAATCCTAGAGTTGAGGCTAGAGGGGGAGGTGTTGGTCTGTTGGTCAGTGAGGGAATAAAATTTCAACAATATCATCCTGTGTTGGGCCCGAACGAGCATAAAACTTATGAGTCTCTCTTTATTCGGATTAATTTAAAAAAGAGTTCCTTCATAGTGGGAGTCATATATCGTCCGCCTGGTCAGAGACTGATCGAATTTAATGATGAAATTGATGAACTTTTAACAGGAATAAGGATCAAATCAACTGATGTGATCCTAATGGGTGATTTTAACATCGATCTTATCAAAGTGAATGATCACAAAGACTCCAACCTATTCTACAACTGCATGGCCTCGCATCATTATCTTCCGGCTATAACAAGACCTACTAGAGTCACTCCCTCTACTCAAACCTTAATAGATAATATATATAGTAATGCTTGGACCAAATTACTTGATGCACATATCCTTATATCAGATCTCTCGGACCACCTGCCGATCTGCGCTCGCTTTGCTGTAGACTCTTCACCTAATAATAAGACATGTATAAAAGAGAATAGGATCATTAATGCTGATCGACATGTTATATTTCAACGTGCTCTTGAGAATATTAACTGGGACCCAGTTACGAACGCGTGTGACCAAGGTATGGCCAACCAAGCCTATGAAGAGTTTATAGATAAATACTCCCAGGCCTATAATGATGCATTTCCTACTGTCACGGTACATAAGAACCATAAGTTCAAATTTAGGAAGCCTTGGATGACGAATGGACTTCTTAAATCCTGCAAAAAAAAGAACCTCCTTCATGTGCGATATCTGAAAACACCCAATAGTCACAACAAAAGCAAATATATCACTTACAGAAATAAATTCAAATCAGTAAAAGTGAATGCGGAGCGCTGCTATTACGCCAATGAATTCAGTAAATGTCATCACGACTTAAGAACCACTTGGAAATTAATTAGAGAGGCATTACAGGTTCATGATAAATCAGAGATAGTTGATTCCCTAAGAATAAACGATAGCCTCGAGGGGGACCCAGAGAAGATCGCTAACGGGTTTAATAGTTATTTTGTCAATGTTGCGAAAGAGTTGGCGGGGAAAATACAGGTATCTCCTGGTTCTTTTCAGGACTTTATGCCTCCCTCTCGACAGGCCTCTATGGGATTAACTCTGACCTCCTCTGAGGAGCTCCTGAAAATTTGCTCTATCCTAAAAAAAACACACACCAAAGGTATGGATGGCATCGACCCCTACATTGCTTCCTCGCACTTATCCCTGGTAATTGAACCCTTAACGGCACTAATTAATTGTTCCTTGCTCTGTGGCGTGGTTCCTGATAAGATTAAGGAGGCCAAAGTCATACCAATTTTTAAAAATGGTGATAAGGAAAACCCGGCCAACTACAGACCCATCTCAGTACTCAATTACTTCGCTAAATACTTTGAAAAGATTGTTTATGACAGACTTAGCAACTACATTAACTGCTTCCAACTGATACATCAATCCCAGTACGGTTTCCGGCAGGGTCACTCGACTTTTATGGCCCTGTTAGAAATGGAGGATCGTATCACTAAAGCTATCGATAATAACGAGTATGCTGTGGGCTTATTTATCGATCTTACCAAGGCCTTTGATACGGTCGATCACAGTATCCTCCTAAAAAAGATGGAGAACTATGGTATAAGAGGCCCACTGTTAAAATGGTTTCATAGTTATCTCCAGAATCGATCCCAAAGAGTATTTTCCAATGGTGCATTTTCTCAGAGCCAATGCATAAACTATGGAGTCCCCCAGGGGTCAAACCTCGGTCCTCTACTTTTCCTGTTATATATCAACGATCTGGCTAACGTTTCTAAAACTCTCTACTTTATATTATTCGCTGACGATACTAACATCTTTCTGGCTCACCAATCCTGGCAAACTTTAATGGAAATAATAAACACTGAACTAAAACTAGTCAATACCTGGTTCTCAGTAAACAAACTAACTTTAAACATAAAGAAAACAAATTTTATTGCATTTAAATCCCATAGAAAAATTAAACCAATTGACATCACCCTGGAAATAGCAGGTACCACCATAGAACAAATAGAGTCAACTAAATTTCTGGGTGTAATAGTTGACAGTCACTTATCTTGGAAAGACCATATTAATTATGTTGCGCTAAAAATGGCAAAAAATATAGGAATTATAAAGAGGATTTCCTACTTACTCCCTATATCTATCCGGTTAAATCTTTACTACTCCTTAATCCTACCCTACTTAAACTACTGTACTTTGGTTTGGGCTTCCAATTATGAGTCGAGGATACAAAAACTAGTAATTCTTCAAAAGAAAGCAATAAGGGCTATTGTAGGAGTCACCAGAGATACCCATACTGCCCCTTTATTTAAAAAATTTAATCTGTTAGAACTAAGGCAAATTCGTACAGCACAAATAGGTGACTTCTTCTATCGATTTGAGCGCAAACTATTACCGGCTTCATTTATAAACTATTTCATATCAGGCACCCAGATTCATTCTCACTACACAAGAAGCGCAAATGAGTATCGACCAGATAAAGCTCGCACTAATATTAGAGTGTTCAGCCTAAAGTGTTACGGACCTAAAATCTGGAATACCATACCCCTAGATGTACGTCTTGCTGCTAACCCCTATTTATTTAAGACTAGACTGCGTTCGTATTTGACGGATTCTGTTTAAGTTGCTCCCTCATCACTGTACATGTTACTAATGCAAACTGTAAGAAATCTGCATACGTCTGTACGTGGGCCTATCCAATCCTAGTGGCCATCATATTAGGTTTCTAGTTAAGATTAGTTAAGTTTAGTTAAGATACAATTACATTGTTGTTACCGTGGTCTCCACTCAACAATAGGGGACACGCCCTATATTTTATGCATAAATAGACCTGTTGAGACTACTTTCGCAATGACAGTCATGTAGTTAGGGTGATTGGTCCACTTTAGGTGCTCCTGCTTAGCGGGATTAATTAATCCCTTTAGGGCCACCTTTTGTGGCCAGTAATGATTATTCTGGGTTTGCGTTTAAGTAATTGTTTATGTTCACTCATTGCTTGGTTGCAATAAAGATTTTTGATTTGATTTGATTTGATATTGGCTTTGGACTTTAACTGTAGACCATGCAGTCACGCTACATGTCTCTGACTGTGGTACTTCGTGGCTCTTTTATTCTGAAGACATTCAGTTACTCTGCACATGCAACCAGAATACTGACCGACTGTCTTACTGACTCACTGACTGACTGTCTGACTGTCTGACTGACTCACTGACTGACTGTCTGACTGACTGGCTGACTGACAGACTGGCTGTCAGACTGACCGACTGTCTGACTGACTGACTGTCTGACTGACTGACTGACTGACTGACTGACTGATTGACTGACTGACTGACGTACTGACTGACTGTCTGACTGACTCATTGACTGACTGTCTGACTGACTGACTGGCTGACTGACTGATTGACTGGCTGTCAGACTGACCGACTGACTGACGTACTGACTGACTGTCTGACTGACTGTCTGACTGACTGACTGACTAGCTGACTGACTGACTGACTGTCTGTCAGACTGACTGACCGACCGACTGACTGACTGACTGACTGACTGACTGACTGACTGACTGACTGACTGACTGACTGACTGACTGACTGACTGACTGAGGGGCAGCACAATGGACAACGGCGTGTGTTGGACTCTCCTTGTAGATTGCTGGCCTTTGAGGAGAGACGACCTACGGGCGTTTAGTCTCATTAAGAGTCGCCTGGCGTTGCTTTAATGAACCTCAAGCGAATGATTTGAAGAGGAGGAGGAGGAGGAGGAAGAGGAGTAGGAGGAGGAGAAGGGAGAGGAGGGAAAGGAAGAGGAGGAAAAGGAAGAGGAGGAGGACGGGAGACTGGAGTAGGGAAGGGCCGCCTGTGTTCTCTGGAAAGCGGGATGAATTGATGGAGGCAGCCTTCGGAGGCTGGATAGCTGTTAACCCGCCGCGGTTATAGAGGTAAGTGAGGTGAATGTGTTTTGATTACTGCTGTGAATTGGCGAAACAGCTGCAGGTCACTTAATGCGCCGGACGAAATGGACACAAATGACCTCTGACCCCGGCGACGTCATATCTAAAATTGCTCTAAATGTTCCCACGGTTCAACGGACAG
This sequence comes from Allolobophora icterica, assembly GCA_963556255.1. Lineage (NCBI taxonomy): Eukaryota > Metazoa > Annelida > Clitellata > Crassiclitellata > Lumbricidae > Allolobophora > Allolobophora icterica. Next base: position 4,321,773 of record OY744612.1, on the reverse strand, counting down.
ATGGAGGGATGGATGGACGGAATCAATAGATGGTTGGAAGGAAGGAAGGAAGGAAGGAAGGAAGGAAGGAAGGAAGGAAGGAAGGAAGGAAGGAAGGAAGGAGGGAGGGAGGGAGGGAGGGAGGGAGGGAGGGAGGGAGGAAGGAAGGAAGGAAGGAAGGAAGGAAGGAAGGAAGGAAGGAAGGAAGGAAGGAAGGATGGAAGGAAGGATGGAAGGAAGGAAGAAAGGAAGGAAGGAAGGAAGGAAGGAAGGAAAGAAGGAAGGAAGGAAGGAAGGACGGAAGGAAGGAAGGAAGGAAGGAAGGAGGAAGGAAGGAAGGAAGGAAGGAAGGAAGGAAGGAAGGAAGGAAGGAAGGAAGGAAGGAAGGAAGAAGGAAGGACGGAAGGAAGGAAGGAAGGAAGGAAGGAAGGTAGGACAGACATGGACGGGTAGATGAATAGCTTGATGGATGGGTGGATAGATGGATAAATGATAAATAAATACATATATTACTATTGCCGCAATGAAAGTGATAGTATACGACATACATTGTTTTCATAGTTGAAAAGCGTTAGCATACATACACATGTACATACATACATACATACATACATACATACATACATACATACATACATACATACATACATACATACATACATACATTTATACATACATACATACACACATACATACATAGCCTACATACATACATACATTGCCTACATACATACATACACCTACATACATACATACATTGCCTACATACATACATACACCTACATACATACATACATACGTCTATGCATTAATAGATAATATACTTTTTTGCAACAACCTGTAGATCATTACTTATTGGTCTGCCGAAATCTCATCGTCTCCACTTCAATCGGTGTTAAACGCAGCTGCTCGCCTAATTTCCCACCTCCCACGATACTCTCGTATCTCGACTTTCATGTGTGAGCACTTATATTGGCTTCCGCTCACTGCGCGTATCCAGTTTTAAGTCCTTTTCCTTCCTCTGGAGCGTTCCAGGGCCAAGCTCCTCATTATCTCTGTGATCTTATTTGTCGACCTATGGCCGTCTACTCCGTTCTCTAGACCGACATGACCTCTTGTCCCTCAGTCTCGGACTTATACGACCCAGCACCGTGCCTACGTCCCTTTGGAATGATCTTCCTTCCTTAACTCGTTCTATGATCTTAACTACATGGGCATTGCTGTTTCTTATCGTTGTCTCTAGACCTTCTTTTCTCACGTAACTCTTCGCACTGGGAGCGCCTCTGATTAGGTTGTACTACTAGAGGCGCTTTATAAATCTGTAAATACAATACAATAAATACAGCCAGGGCCAGCAGGGGCGTAGCTTTAGTCTAAAAAGTGGGGGGGGGGTACCAATACTTTGGTCTAAAAAGTGGGGGGTACCAATTTCTTCTCCACTGTAGCTTTTCGCATGGCACCCAGTTTGAACATATTCCCTGCCAGTATTCTCAGTAATTTTGGCTCTCGGTTTACCTGTGTATCTAAGTATTTTCATACTTTTGGTGGTGACTGCGTTCTCTGAGAAGGCACAATAATAAAATATTGATTGGCATTGTTTAAAAAGTGGGGGAGGGGGTACAGTACCCCCCAGTCCAAAAAGTGGGGGGTACGGGTACCCCTCGTACCCCCCACAAATTACGCCTATGAGGGCCAGCCTGTAAGTCCCAATATATCACCACTATCCACGTGTAGGCATGTATGCATACTTATTTTTCTTAAGCGATCGTATGACCTCAGTATATCTGGTCGTTTATCATAGGATTTGTCTGGTTAGATGCTTCAGTTCATCAACTGCAGACTATAAGTATGCGAAAGCGATGGATCGACAAAATTTTTTGCAAAGTTACATTTGTGTAAGATAAAAAGAGCAAGATTAGGAACCAGAGAATACAGTGAATGATTGAATAAAACTGTGATCAAATGACGAAAGAAATAAGGAACAAACGAAATAATCAACGTTTGATTGAATAAATGGATGAACAGACGAACGAACTAAGGAACGAGTGAATGAATGAACGAATGAATGAACGAACAAACAAATGATTGAACGAATGAATGAATAAACGAACGAACGAAAGAACGGATGAACGAACGAATGAACGAACGAACGAACAAATGGACGAAGAACGAATGAACGAACGAACGAATGAACGAACAAAAAAGTGAAAGAACGAACGAATGAATGAACGAATGTATGAACGAAATATTGCTGACCTAAACGTAAATAATTTTATCGTCGTCAATTGCGTATCATGACGTCGACATCCGTGCATCTTTCGAAAGCATCTTTTCCTCTCGTGATGACTGGTGATGTAAATAACCAGGTTCTAATAATAATAACGATTACTTTGTATCCAAGAACACTAGATGATGATGATGATGATGATGATGATGATGATGATGATGATGATGATGATGATGATGATGATGATGATGATGATGATGATGATGAATAGCCTTATATATAAAGTGGCGTCACCTTGCGATGGCCGATGGCATCATCTCTTGGAGACTCATCTTCCGGTAGATCACTGATCGTCGTTCGCTTCGCTGTTTCTTTGTCACTTTCGTCCGATTTCTTCCTCAGGCTCTCGTCCAACGTCGACTGTCGCCATCTGCGACTAAATCCGTCGTCTGATCTCTGATTGGCTGCGTCTCTGCAAGCGCCCCTAGCGGCCGAGGAGGGGATTATCAATCGCACAAGTGGACTCCAGCAACAAAGTGACCAAAGGACGGAGGGAGGGAGGGGAGGGAAGGCAGGAGGGAGGGAGGGTGGGTGGGTGAGCGTGTCTCCCTCGAGGTTCTGACCCCTATGCGCCCGCATACATAATGCGGCTCCCGGAGTGACTACTTCTGCACCGACTCTTAGGATTTCGACGATAGGGCTATTAAGTAGATGTAGGCCTATTAAGTAGATGTCGGCCTATTACTCATTCTGAAAATTTATATAGCGCCTCTTAAGAGACCTAGTCAGAGGCGAATTAGGTGGGTGTAGATCTTTTTTGCAGTCTTGTTGTCCTCGAGACCAAGGTCTTGGTCTCGAGTGCACTCGAGTTCGTTTTTAAAAGTCTTGGTCTTAGTCTTGGTCTTGAGGTTCAAGGTCTTGGTCTTGGTCTTGGTCTTGAGGTTCAAGGTCTTGGTCTTGGTCTTGGTCTTGAGGTTCAAAGTCTTGGTCTTGGTCTCCTTGGTCTTGGTCTCGCAAGACCAAGACCAAGACCAGCTGTCAATGTGAACAGTCATTTAACAGAACTCAAGAATTCTGTATCAAGCCTGCTTGCATCATACGACCAATATCTATGGATGGACACAAGTCTTGTTGGTCAGGAAAACCCATTGGCAGCAGCAACAGTTATTCTGTATCAGACGGTATGATTAACCATGGGAAGATTTCAAAAGGACTCACTACCTACATTTACATCCAGTGCTTGAAAAGCTACTCTGTGTGTGTCAGCGACTTCAGCACCTGTAGAACGTATTTTTTCACATGGCGGAATTTTTATGAGGCCCACCAGGCACGTCTTGGTCAGAAGATTATGAGCGAATTGGTTTTTATAAAATACAAAAGGCATTTGGAATAATAGTTTGCATGAAGGACTTTTGAATAAAAATTCGGATTTCTCTGCAGTTTGCATTTAAAGTTAATTTGCTTGAATAAAATAAAAGACTTAT